>JAQZBX010030967.1:0-26547 GCA_029593785.1 Cabassous unicinctus
ATTCTGATGGAAAATGGCCTACATTCGTCGCTGCTTCGCCACTCAGGACA
This sequence comes from Cabassous unicinctus, assembly GCA_029593785.1. Taxonomy (NCBI): domain Eukaryota; kingdom Metazoa; phylum Chordata; class Mammalia; order Cingulata; family Chlamyphoridae; genus Cabassous; species Cabassous unicinctus. Next base: position 51 of record JAQZBX010030967.1, read on the forward strand.
ACCCCCAAAGTCCCAAAAAAGCCCGAGTATTTCAACTGCCCCTCCTCTCCCTGCCCCAAAAATGTCCAGTGGCCACGGGCTCCACCTCACTGTTACAATTTCTTCCATTGCTTGAATCACAGTATGTCTACAACAGAACACCACCAATTTCAAAGCTTCTGTTGGTGGATGGGGCCTAGAGGCTTCTCACTCTGCCATCTTGATCAGGGCCAGGGCCCCTCATGTTTTTAAATATAAGAAATATAATAAGAAAAATCCTGAATCATCTTCAGAGTTGTTTTTTTTCCCTGCACACCCCTTCACTGCATACCTAGGAACTGTGTCCTTAAATATGGGCTGCCCAGTCCGTTGAGTGTGGAAGTGATCTGCGTTTAAAGCTAGAAGCTGGTTGGAAGGATCTGGCAAGGAAAGGAATCCAAGGCACCCTGTTTCCTTTGGAGATACTTCACCAAATAGTGCTACTTTCTGTTCAGAACCAAATAATGAAACTTTGCTAAAATACCCTTCCAAAGAACATAGACCAACCTAAAAACAAGGGAGACATTACAAAAGCTAAGGAGGTCATGAAGATTTTTATATGTAGCAATTGTGAATAGTCTTCTCTGGATATATGGAAACATGGAAAACAAACTCTGACTTATATATGGGCCAAATTAATGCTCAAGTTTCCAATATATGCAGCCCTCTCTCTTCTCTTCCTAGATATCTTTCATGGAATTAAACTATTGTAATGATATAAGAAACTAATAAAATACTGACCTATACCCTCCACAGAATTAAACATAATGAGTCAGTCTTTCATTAGTAATGTAGTAATATATTGCTGAGAATCCCACTAGAGATACAGAGAATGGGTAACTGCGCTTCTGGGAGGGAAGAAGTTGGAAAGTTCAAATGCCTCATTATCATTCTTGCAAACACCTCTCTTCTGTCAAACATGCTTGTAGTGCACAACCAAGGCTTTGAGTTTATCATCCAGAGTAGATAAAAAACTAAATTAGCCAAAGGGAAGGAGTTACAGTAAATGTAATTTCAAGAACAGGGCTCTAGGCTAGCTAGGTCAACCTTCTTTATTTGTTCTGCCACCCCTAAAAAGATTTAATGCTTCTCAACCATGTTATTTTCTTTAATAAAGGCTTAAACGACATCTGATATTAAGCTTTTCAGGAGTGTTTACGTGTATATGCTTTTTAGTATTGTTCTTTATTGGTAGAAAGTTCAAGGGTAATAAAGGCACGCATTTAAAAATAATATATCTGAGTTTCAGTGTCTCTTATTTTAGCCCAGGCTCCATGTTACTATAGAAGGATGCTGAGATGGAAAGACAGTAGGTCATGTTCATGTTTACTTAAAAGACTGAGATGGAACTTTTATTGGTGTGTAATGCTGTGTGGTAGAAAAACCTAAAGTTGAATCTCTTAGTTCTCTTTCACTTATAAAAGTTAGGGTATTATGACCCTCAGGAAATGATCATTAGGTGATTTCTTTAACTAATTTTTTTTCACCCCATTACATTAAATTATTTTATTTCTAAGTATGCTATCGCCTAATTTGGTATTTCAAAAATAAATATGATTTTTTGAAAATTGCATTATGTTATATGTCCCGTTTCTTGTTTAGCAATATTCATGTTTTTCTTTTAAGGCTTTATGTCATCAGTTTTATAAAACTGAGGTCATATTGCATACACTTCTCTACATATTTCACTTGTCATCTAATAGTACATTATAGAAATCCTGTTGAGTCAGTTTTCTAACTTGATTTCCCAATTAGGTTGATATATCTGCCTGTTGGAGGAAGGATCTTTTATTGTATCTGACAAGACCAAGTAATCCATTTTTAATTTAAGGCCAGTTATTGTAATGTTTAGAGTATGGGGTTGGGAATCAGGCAGACCTGGGTTCGTATTATCACTCTATCTCGTATTGACCTTTCTATGTCTATTTCCTCATCTGTAAAATGGGGATAATGGATCTATCTCATAGGATTGTTATTTACACGAAGTACTGCCTGCGAAGCACGAAGAAAAGTGACTGGCACATAGTACAATCTAGAAATATTTATTGCTTTTACTACTACTATAACAACAACAACTACTACTATTATTATTGTTATTATTATTGCTCTAATTAGGTTTGTCCTGTATTGGGTTAAGGTAGAATTTCTGGCTCCTTTATTTATATTTTTGAGAAATTTGTTAAACAAAAGAATATTAATTAGCAGATCTAATAAATTTTTATAAAAGCTACTCTACCAACTTCTTTTCTTAAAAAGAACTTTAACATGCATTCTTCAGCTTTCTAGCTGCAGTTGGCATTCTATGAGCTAGGTAGGAGGTTATCTTATGACCTTCTGGTTGACCTCCTCACCTTTCCTATTTTAAAACAAAGCAAAATTCAATAGTTTATCAGAGCAGGCATACTACTCAATCCTCCCATTACTACCCTAATAGAGTAGAAACAAAACACTAACCCCCAGAAGACTTACTCTTATTTAAACCTTTAAACATTTTTCAAAAGTTTACAAGGCAAACGAGCAGGGGTGACCTGGTTCCCTTGCCTGCTTGTAAGCAAAGAGACAACTGAGTGAGCCCTGACCAGTTGCTGGAGTAGGAGTCATGTCATCTGGGTCCTAGATAAGATTCTGACTCTTGTTAGCACTGGAACTTTATTAGTCTCCTGAATTTCCTGAATCTCAGTTTTTTCATTTGTATGATGTGGCTAATAGCATCAGCTTTTCCCAATTTATAAGGTTGAGAGTAGCAAATGAGGATATATGGAACTGTTTTGAGCACTGTATAACATGATTTTTAAGGTCCTTCCAAGTGTAGAGATTTTCTCCTGGCTTGAAGAGGTTTCTTGAACCTACTTACAGTGAACACTTTTCCACATACAGAAGGTGGTAAATTAATTCCCCTTGTCCATCAAAGTTTCATATCATTTAACATAAAGTGCTTCTCTTCTTAGTCCATAATTAAATTATTTTTCAGGTAACTGATTACAAAATTCCTCCAGGAACTTTTGACAAAACTCTGGATGGGCCCCAAACTGCTGATTTTTTAGCATTCAATATCCATATTGGACTATGGATCACATGATGTCACCTACTGTAGAGTTAGTATTTCTCCAGATAACATTTTATTCTAAGGCTTCTCCAATGGTAGTCTTTTCTTTTTCTACTCATGGCATAGAGAGAGGTTAAAGCTTAGGAAGTGTTCACTCTTCTAGTATCTGTGTTTAATATTATGCTCCCTTTAGGAACACACACACTCCCTCACCTTCACTCTCCCTGTAATAATTATGCCTCCATGTTCTCCCTTGCTCCACATTTGTTCAAGTCCTACCCTTCCTTCAATACTGTGAAGTGACAGCACAGATCTACCATATCATTTACTTTATTGTTTTTGACAGTACAAACAACTTTTTATCAACTTGTTTATAAACTGTGCATGATTTATTCCATTTAATTCTATCCAACTCCAGGGACTGTGTCATTGAGTGGAGGAAAGTTGTTCTCCAACTAGGAACACTTGCTTTGGACTGTTCCATGAGCAAGAAATAAAGTAACTTGAATTGTTATAGCAGGAAATATAACCCCAACTAATACATAATTGTTATCTTGAAGTGGGGTGCTGCCATAATAGAAACTTAAAGTTGACTTCGTGGTAATGTGGCAAGTGGAGCAGAAAGAGATGCTGGAGGCAAGAAAATGAAGAGCCATGGTATGCAATAAAGCTTTAAGGAAGGTGCTTTGAAAGAGCCAGACTGGTCATGCAGGTTAGCTGTTTCTTGCTGCACACGTCAGAGAAGAGAGGAGTTCAGGAAAGAATTGGTCAGTTTACAAACAAAAATGAAAGGGAGTAGAGAAATTAGAGCTTTATACTAAAGAGGAAGTAATAAAACTGCAAAAGCTTTGACCTGCAAAGGGGCATTAAGATTTGCCATTTCAGCAAACTGACTTAGCCCCATGGGTAAAGTTCAGATTAAGAGTTTTTACTTCCTACTCTGGCTTTCTGTTTCAGATAGCCTCAAGGTATCTTCCATTAAATTGAGCCAGAGGCAAGGGCAGTTGGGAGCATATGATTACGTAGGTCTAATATTTGTGACCAGGAAAAAATTTAGGGTGTATTTACTGGCACATGGAACTGACTGGAAGCAGATAAATCAGAAGCCAACTCAAGTTTTGAGGGAATGGTATTGCCAAAGAAACCACAAATCTTGCCTACAAAAAGTTTGCTCTCGGTGCAATTTGCACCTGCAGGAAGTGTACCCTGAAAGCAAGGCAAGCACAAAATATACATTATCCCCAACACTCAATTCAGATGTGGCCATGGTAGATAATGGGCAAGGAAGAGTGTCCCTGGAGATGGGGCCATGGAGGACCACTTGAATCATGGACAAGAATTTGGTCTAGTCAAGGAATGACTCCTGTTGCCAAGGTGGATTGGTGGTAGTGGTGGTGGGTCCTCAGATTGCCCTCCTGGCATGATTTCATCACTGTTAGAGATCATGGGGCTTTCCTTTTCTAAAAATCTCTCTGATATAGAGATTTGGGAACCTAATCATCATTTGTTCCTGTGCACTTAGAATTGTTTTTTGAGAAAGTGCTTATTTTGCTTGCAGGAAATCTGTTAGCTTCATTTTGGCAAATATAGGACATCCCTCCAGTTAGATGAAAGCCAAAATTATACATCCTTACCATCTGTTCATTTGATTTTTTAGAGAGGATGGATTCTGCCCAGTCAGCCACACTGGTTACCTATACCAGATCTGTTTCAGTTCAGAATATATCCCTGAACTTTCTATTGTCTAACTTCCATCCAAAACCAAAAAAATGTGATAGTTATGGATAATTATTCAAAGATCATGTAGTTTATTCATTTTTTTCCTAACTATTTTTATCCTTGGATCAGGCCAGAATATCAGTAAGCTGTATCAATTTCAGTCCCTTTCCTTTTTCATATCTACTCACCATACCATTCTACCCCACTACTTACAGAATTGTTTGGGCTGAATTGCATTTTGAAGTTATGCTTGACTTTTCCGAAGACATGCTACCTCAAATACACTTGTAAAAACACATTTGCTGCAGGAATGTTGTGGAAGGCATTGCCTACTACATCTCTCAGAACCTATTATGTAACAAGGAGTACAAAAGGCCTGCAACCCTCATTACATTTTTAAAAAATCTGAAGCAAATGTAGCAAAATGGCCAAATTTGTAATATAGGTATATTTTGAACGATTTATTATTATTATTATTATTATTAATAAATCACTCAATTTCTTGCAAACCAGAGGTACCCACTTAAAAACTTTTGTGCACATCCTTCCAGTCATGTCTATTATGTAATGATTAAGAGCACATGTAAACTCTGAAGTGTGATGGACCTAGTTTCAATTATGTTTTTGCTACTTACTGGTTTTTAACTTTGGGTGAGTTACATCAAACTTTCTGAGCTTTAGTTCCCACATCTCAAAGTGAGGATAATAATGGTACACACTTCATTAGGTTTTTGTGAGGATTAAATGAGGAAATGGATGTAGAGTGCTCAGCACAATGCCTAGAGCACGATAAAGAACACAAACGTGAACTATTATCACGTACGCAGTATTACATAAATGGGTCATGCTATCAGCAGCTTTTTATGTTAGCAAATATTTGCCTGTGGTATCAAAAAGTGAAAATAATGATACATTAAAAAAATTTCAGTTCTCTGGAGAAATGATGTATTTTATCCTGATGGGTTGTATACTTCTGACCTCCAAAATGTTATGAGCCAAATTTATGCAAGTAGATAAGACCTCATGACCCAAATAATTATGGTTTACTTTTCCCTTGTCTTGAGGGCTTACTTTTTGTTATTTACTTCAATTTTCGATTTCATTTTATGTATTCCCTGCAAACCACTTTAGATCCCTTGTGCAATGTGGTTGGGAAGAAAGAAAAGAAAGAAGGCAGGGAAAAAACATGGATGGCAGAAAGGAAGGAAAGAAGAAAGGAATTGTCACATGACACTTTGAGATCATTCACTGTAATTTTCAGTTCTTGAATTCATGATAATTGGCATATATCTTCATTGCATTCAGTTCTTTTTCAGGTGCATGCAGTTTGTTTACATTTTAACTGACACTACACCTTAAGCTATTAACCTTGATGCAACTGTGACTTGCCATAAATGATGCCACTTGAGGGTTGCTACAGGTTCTGGTTCACTCTGGTGTCTGATAAGTACTAGAGTCAGTTCTTCATTATCTATGTGGAGATTAGGCACTTTGTTTTTTTGGCAGCAAATGTTTCATCCAAGGTCAATATCCCTCAAGTGCTCAGCACTGTTTCAGACTGTGTGTGCTTCAGGGAATGCAAATTAATTTAATGTTAGCTGTAGACAAATCCAGATAGGAAAGTAAGCCTGCTTTTAAAACACCATAAACACTGATAAACATCATCTAAATTATATGATGTTTGAACATGTGAAAATGTATAAAAGTTCTCTTTAATTCCAAAGGCATCATCCTACAGCATGTCTAAACTCATCTTAGAATTAGCCATGTCTTTGTTCTTTTATTTGATTGTAAATGCATTTTAATTAGAAATTATTTAAATATCTTTGTCTCAATATCTTATTGTAATTGGGGACTATCAGAATAGGTTGACGATATATGTTTGTTTTTATAATTCTTTTCAATTATAAATGCAACACATACTTAGAGTAGGAAATCAGGAAATGCAGAAAACTATATATAAAATAAGACCAGGGAGAGGATGTGGCTCAAGCGGTTGAGCTCCCGCCTCCCACTTGGGAGGTCCTGGGTTTGGTTTCTGGTGCTTCCTGAAAAAACAAAAAGCAAAACAACAAGCAAAACAAATGAAAAAAACCAACTCAGGGAAGTCGATGTGCTCAGTGGTTTAGTGCTGGCTTCCCACACACAAGGTCCCAGGTTCAATCCCCAGTCCCTGATACCTCAAACAAACAAAACAAAACAAAACAAAACAAAACAAAAAGAAAAACAACAAAAAAACCCACTTATAATCCCTTTACACAGAAACAAACACTATTAATATTTTGCTATATCTCTTTCCACACTTTTTTGAGGTTATAGAAGTTTTCAAGATGGGTTTGTAGATCATTTCAAGAAAAACTAAGAGTATTTTTTGTGTGTTCAAAGATATCCTCTGAATTACTTCCATTCTCTCTGAGGCCTCCTTACCTGAAAGAAAGCAGGATGTGGCAGAGAGTCATCTATGGCACATCCTTTTCCATAGGAGGAGCCATATCTTTTCTTCTTCTATCTCCTTCTCCTTTATTTTTTTTCTCCCATGGGGAAAAGGAAGGGCCACCTGGGAAAACCCTGGACTGAACTGGGGAAATTGGGCTGAAGACCAGAATTCCCCAAACTGCTAAGTCCTTCCTAGCTGAATTCAAGTGGGACGAGGCTTCTAAACAGGTCCAGAAATCTCAGTGTGATTACATCACACCGTCTACCAGAGGAAGGAGGGAGGGTGGTGGATTTCCAAAACTTTGGGTACAATTACTAGGGCAAAATAAGTCCTATAAAGTGCTTCCCTTGATTCTCTTTTTCCTTACCTCAGAATAGTACACATCCAATGTGTTTTATACCTATAGTGTCTCCCTCCTTTTCCCTGGAAATGTACTTCTATTCTCTTGGATGAATTCCCCCAATTCCCCAATCCAATCATGAGGTCTGATTAGGGGTTATCAGTCATTGTCCCCTTCTCCACCTCATCAGGGTGAGCATATGACCCAAGTCAGACCAATCAGAGTCCTTCTTTGAGATTTAAAAATGAGAACCAAGAAACAAAGACCCTTTTTTCTGGTAGCAAAACTGGGAAGACCTGGCTAGTGCTCCTGGGACTGGGACTTGTGATACATGAAAGATGAAGCATGTTAGTAAGAGGTAATTAACCCAGTCCTCAGAGAGATGTGGAGAGGTGCAGATGAGAGAGGAAGGGGGCAGGGAAGAGGCACAGAGGGAGGGAGAGAGGAGGGGGTGGGGGAGGGAGAGGGAGAGGCACCAAACCCATGGCATGCTAGTCTGTAGTTTTAATCCTTCAAATTTTCTGGATTGTGTTCCTAAGTTTTGGTTTTCCCTTTTTTCAATTCTGTAACATACCCCAGAATTTTTTCTCCACAAACTGATTCTAAATTTATTTTCTATCATTTGCAACTAGAAGAACCCTGAGCAATATACCCAGACTCTCCCCCAAACTTCTTTCAGTCCTCTAGATTTTCTGCAGTTCCCTACAGAAAATCTCTACAATCTAGATCTCTCTGGCTTTCCTGCTTCAAAAGCCCCATGTTCTTAAAACAGTCCACCCCTCTCCCCTTCTTCTGGTCAACTTCTAATTTACTCTGGCTGATACCAGCTCTGATTATGATGGCATTTGCATCTTAAAGAATTGCTGGTTAGTTCCAAAGAATTCCTACTTGACTGGATGTGCAGAGAGGCAGCCTCCTTACCTATCCTCACTCCAGGCTTTCACCTTGGGAAACACCCCCAGAAGTGGAATTATTGAACCCATTCAATTCTGCTCTCCCCTCCCACTCACCTCACCCTCATCTTGGCATGTGGTCCCATAACACACAGAGATTAGACCTAACAAGGCATTTTCCTGGGAAAAGCAAGAGTTAACTCTGTGAGATTCAGTAGCCATAGTGTGTCTTTACTATACTGTCCTTAAAGCCAAATGTTTAGTTCTTTTTAATTTTTAACGTTCTTTTGCAATGATGAAATGGCAAGAAAAATAACTTTCTTTAAAAGAGGTGATAGACTGGGTGGTTTAAGATAAGAAAATGTCTCCAATCAAAAACCAATGTAAAAACAAAAAGAAAAAGAAACAACCAATGTACACAATAAGATGTTATAAAACAATCCGTCTCTTGAATGTGTTTGCTTTTCTGAATAAAATGAATTATGGTTAAGAAGGGTTTCGTATTCAGTAAGTCATTTGTAGAGCCTAGGCACAGGGTCTCTGTTAATATGAAAGAACCTTATTTATAGCACATTTGATTAGCTGCAAAACAAGCTGTATCTGCAAGTTGTCCCTTTCCTAAGAAAGAGCTCTCCTTAAAACGCCCTATAGCACTGACTGTTAAAGGCCATACGTAAACTCCATATCAAGTTATGAATTTGACATCTGCCAGTATTCTAAAAGAGACAGGGCTTGTGCCTTTTCTTTGCAATCTGAACTTCCCACAGCAACTAGCCCGAATCCGAATGAGGGCTGAGAGGCTGCTGAACTCCTGCCAAAAGACACTCCACTCTACTGACAAAACAGCATCCCCCTGCTGTTCTTATTGCTGACAGGTATCTATTTTGAACTCCTTCTAGAGAATACAGTGACAGTTCCCATCCTTGATCTTTTGGCTCAGTTCCCAGGGAGACTTCCTCATGTTATGTTTTATTCATGGTGTCTCCCAGGCTGGTTTCTTCATTATAAAGAATCAGTGGTGGGGGTATGTGCAATAAATGAACCTGAAATAAAACTTGAGTGTCATAATAAAACCATCCCTTTGTGTGCTGAAAGCCTAAAACCAGAATCTGAAATTCTGGGGAAGGTCTGTGTTTTGAGGCTTTGAAGGCAAAGGATCCATAGAGGAAATATATATTCATATTGTGTGGGAGTAGCAAAAGAAGTAGGTCAGATAAACCAAAATAGCCTTTGCCAGGAAACACGATAAAATTCAGAGAGCTGAAAGCATCGAGAACAAAGAGTACGATGGGTAAAAACAGTAGAATGATAGATGGCGTGGGTCTAAAACTGGGAAAGCTATACAGAATGTATAGAGTAAACATTTATTTCACCTTCTCACTAAAAAGTTTCTTCCCCATTAACTCAGTCAATGCCCTTCCTGTAAGGGCTATACATCTTTCTTCTCCACTAGTGAGGCATTTGTAGGAGAAAATATAGTAAGCATCTCTTCTGCGTGTCCCCCTCCCAGCCCCCAAAACAAAACAAACCATTGGCTAAGTATGACAGGGGATAGGAACTATAACGCTAATGACACACGATTTATGTATACATGTATGCATACCTGGAGAATTATGGTTTTCTCATGTCGGGTGATGTTGACACTGTGAGGCTGTCCATTTACCATGTTCCTGTGGTCTACGTCAATATTATATGGCTCTCTGGTGCCACCCAGGTAGTACCGAACCTGTAAGCTTCCTACATAAAGAAAAGGAGAGAAACTTAGTAGTTCCTTTGCTCTATGTTTCATTTTAATGTCACTCCCCCCATCCCCTGCCACTTAGGTTTCCATTAAACTCTGCTCCCTCCCTCAATGTTCATTAATATCATTCCAGTCCTGAATTCTGATTCACTGGCACAGAGAGTCATACTAATCCACAAGGGTCAACAGCACCGGGTACCCATATTCACAATCTGCCCACAACGACCAATCAGCAGCCATCATCTCAATATTGAAGCAGAAAATGGTATAAATGATCCAAGTTGGGATTGTGCCTGGAAACAAAGAATGAAAACATATACAACAAAATAGGACTGTGGAGATGGCTGCAGGCCCCCACAAAATATTATGTTAAATTGAAAATAAACTCAGGATCTTATGCCATCAGCAAAGTGTGACATCCGGCATATAAAAGAATCATGAGCATATAATATTATAAATAAACATAATTTACAAAAGATAAATATATGGGGTTTTGGGTGGTCTCAGAAACCATGAAAGCAAAGCAATGGATTTTATTGTAGGTCAGAGATTGCATCAATCCAAATGCAATTAAAGGGAAAGATGGGTTTTTCAGGTCCCCAACTTCTCTTTTGCCCTTCAATTATAGTTCACTTTGCCTCAACAACTCATTCTTTTTTTTTTGTTCCTTTTTGCTGCTTCCCACCAATGACAAACAATATTCAAAAGAACTAACATAACAGTCCTAGATCCTGCTTTTAATTCATCGGCACCGCAAACATAACTTTTATTTCTTATTTATGATTTTTAAAGATATTTTTTATATCATTGTTTGTTCAAACTGAAATCTTTATGTTATTAATAGCCACATCCCAGAGCTTAAAAATGGAGCAAGCATTTGAGTTTGACCAACTTTAAATCACCTAATAGATTCTTTGCTTGGCTCTTTCATTTTCCTTCTAGAGGAACAAAACTGATATTCCTGTTTTCAAGTTACAAAATCAAACATGATAATTAAATTTTAGAAAGAAAACAGAGAGAGAGAGAGAGAGAGAGAGAGAGAGAGAGAGAGAAAGCCACTCCATCCAGAGGTAACTAACCATTGTGGCAATATATCCTTCTAGACCTATATATAAAATAAATGTGATCATTGCTAAATCCTGCCCTTCCTTATTTAGGCATTCCAGCATTCCACTTGCCACTTAAAATATTGCCCTATGCTACTGGAGTTGAATGAAACATTTGTTAGAATAATTGAGAATTAATTGCATTTCCTATTTTTGCTTTCAGAACTAACTCCACCTTTATTTCTATTTTTTCCTTAGCATTGCATCCTAGATCCCTTTGCTTATAGCATTTCAACCAAATACGATTGTTTTATGTCTCCTAAATTTATCTAAAATTCACCCATTCTTCTCCATCTCCATAATCACAGGGGCCATCACCAGTACCTATAATGCCTCTAGCTGAATTCCACAAAGGAGCATTGGCTGGTGCAGCTAATCGCAGAGCTCCCGGGCCTGCCTTAGCGCCCCCTTGCTGGCACAACCATAGTAGAGATGTGATGGCCATCACCTGAGTTTACTCTACAGTATCTTTTGCCTTGACTACTGAAAATACGTTCCTATTCAGTCTTTCCTTTAAAATGGATCCCTCTTGACCTCATTTCACACTCAAGTGAATTCCTTCATTCTCTGCTTTTCTTTACTACGAATCTCTTTAAAAGAGATTAAAAGGTATTGTGTCCACTACCTTTCCAATTTTATCATGAACCAATTCCAGCCATACATTTATCTTCAGTACTCCACTGAGGCTGCTCTTGCTAAGATTGTCAACCACCTCTAGATGAGTGAATGTGATGTTTGTTCTCAGGTCCCATCTTCCTTACACCTTCGTCAACATTTGACAGAGTGGATCAACCTTCTCCTGCAAACATTTTCTAAATTTGGCTTCCAGGACACACATTTTTCTGGTTTTTCTTCTCAACTTTTTTTCTTCCTGGGCACCTTAAACCTTGAGTTTCCAAGGACCAGTCCTCAAGCTTCCTCTCTTCTTTATTCAAGCCCATTTCTGGGTTGATCTTATCCAGTCTTAGGGTTATGAACACAGAGTCTATACATTAACCCCCCAAATTTGTATTCCACTCAGCCCTCTCTCCTGAATTCCAGAATCATACCACAAAGTGCCTACTCAACATCTTCGCTTTGAGGTTGTATGGGCACCTCAAACATAACATACACAAAACTGAACTTTTGATCTTCTCCCCAACAGCATTTGACCATGGTTTTCCACATCTCAGTTAATGGCCACTCCTCCTTCCAGTTATTCCGGCCAAAAGCCTTGACTCCCCTCTTTCTCCTATATTACATTTATAATCTGTCAGCAAATCCTCTCAGCTCTATTTTCAAAATATATTCTGCATCTTACCACTTTTCATCATCTCCATTTCTACCCCCTGGTCCAAGCCACCATCATTTTTTGCCTGGATTATTGTGCTAGCTTCCAAACTGATTGCCTTGCTTCTGCCCTTTTCTCTCTCCCCCAGCCAACACACCAGTTTCCTCTCCACATGGAGGTCAGAGTGCTCCTCGGCTCAGAGACCTCCAAAGGCTTCCTGTCTCAGAGTGAAAATCAAAGTCCCTACAATTGCTCCCCAGGCCTTAAAGGATCTCCTTCTCCTATTATCTCTGGCTTAATATCTTACTACTCTCCTCCTTACTCCCTCCATACCAGACCACATTGGCTTCCTTTCTCCTCCCCCAAAAGCCAGGATGTTCCTGCCTCAGGACCTTTGCACTTGCTTATTCTTCTCATTCTATAGTTAACCTCCTGGATGTCCCCTCACCCACTTCAGGTCTTTGCTCAATTGCCATCCTTTCAATGATTATTTCTGTGACTTCCTCATTAAAATCAAATTTTACCTACTCCTTTCCTTTGGCCAGGCTCTCTCTGCCCACCTTTCTTGCCTTATTTTTTTCCATAACAGTTCTTACCATATAGCATACTACATATTGTACTTAATTATTTTTTTTATTGTCTGCCTTCTCATATTCAAATGTAAGCTTCATAAGGGCAAGAATGTGCGTTGATATTCATAGGAATTTTATTGCCAGTGCCTAGAAGAGGGCCTTTTCTGGTCCCTACTAGGTGCTTGATGAATATTTATTGAATCAGTGAATGAACGGTCTTCCTGCTTCTGGGCTTTTTTCTTCCCAATGTTTTCTTCACAAAACAGAGAGATCTGTTCAAAATACATATTTGATTATTTTGGGACACCCTTCAAAGGTGTCCTTTAAAAGTCTTCCAGTTGCTCATAGGATAAAGATGTACATTTTTTTAAATTGTATTTTTTCTTTATTAGAGAAATCATGGGTTTACAGAACAATCATGCATAAAATATATGATCCCCATATACTATCCCACCACCAACACCTTGCACTGATGTGGAACACTTGTTTGCAATTGATGATAGCACCTTTTTGTAATTGCACTATTAATTATAGTCCATCATTTAACTTAGGGGTTCACTGTTTGTGTAGTGTGGTTCCACGGATTTAAAAATCTTTTTTTATTCTGTTACCATATGTATTAGTCAGCCAAAGGAGTGCTGATGCAAAGTACCAGAAATCTGTTGGCTTTTATAAAGGGTATTTATGTGGAGTAGAAGCTTACAGTCCCAAGGCCCTAAAGAGTCCAACTCAAGGTTGATTTCTCACCCAACGCCAGTTGCCATGTGTTGAAACAAGATGGTGGGTAATGTCTGCCTAGTCTCTCCTTCCTTCTTCCTCTTAAGGCTTTGTGGGTCCATCTTTTTCCAAACTCAGCTGTAGGCTGGCATAAGGATCAGCTGCTCTGGTCTCTTCACAGGGTCAGCTGTAAACTATCAGGCAAATGGTTCATCTCTCCCCGGGACTCCAGGATCAAAGCTCTCTCCTCTGCCATGTCTATGGAGCTTTCTCTATTCCTCTGTGTATCTTCTTTGTGTGTCCTTGAGTGAGTGTCTGTTTATATAGCCCACCAAGGGGGTGGGGACTCAACCCTGCATGCTCTAATGACATGGTCAAATCAAAGCCTTAATCTTAACATAATCAAGTAAACATAAAACCTTTGAATTTAATACAAAGGGTATCACACCCAGAGGAATAGACCAGTTTACAAACATAATCAATATCTCTTTTAGGAATTCATAACTGCCATACCATATATACAATCTAACATTTCTACCTTTAATCATATTCAGATATATATTTCAGTGCTGTTAATTGCATTCACAATGTTGTGCTACCATCACCACCATCCATTGCCAAAACATTTCCATCATTCCAAATACGAACCCAGTCCATTTTAAGCTGTTAACTTCCCATTTCCTATCCCCACTACATTCCCCTGTAACTTATATTCTAGATTCTGAATCTATGAGTTTGCTTATTCTAATTGTTTCAAATCAGTGAGATCATACAATATTTGTCCTTTTGTGTCTGGCTTATTTCACTCAACATGATGTCTTCAAGGTTCATCCATGTTGTCACATGTATCAAGACTTTACTCCTTTTTATGGCTGAATAATATTCCATTGTATGTATATACTACATTTTATTAATCCATTCAGTGTCTGATGGACATTTGGGTTGCTTCCATCTTTTGGCAATTGTGAGTAATGTCACTATGAACATCAGTTTGAAAATATCTGTTTGAGTCCCTGCTTTCGATTCTGTATATACAGTAGAGGGATTGCCAGGTCATATGGTAGTTCTATACTTAGCTTTCTAAGTAACTGCCAAACTGTCTTCCACAGCAGCTAGATCATTTTACATTCCCACCAGCAAAGAATAAGTGTTCTTATTTCTCTGCATCCTTTCCAACACTTGTTATTTTCCATTTTTAAAAGACAGTAGTCATTCTAATGGGTATGAAATGGTATCTCATTGTGGTTTTTATTTTGCATTGCCCTGATAGCAATGATGTTGAGCATCTTTTCATGTACTTTTTGGTCATTTGTGTATGTTCTTTGGAGAGATGTCTATTCAAGTCTTTTGCTCATGATTAATTGGATTGTCTTTTTGTTTGTTAAGTTGAAGGATTTCTTTATATATATTAGATATTAATCCTTTATTGGACATGTTGCTTCCAAATATATTCTTCCATTATGTAGGTTATCTTTTTATTTTCATGATAAAGTCCTTTGAGGACCAAAAGGTTTTGATTTTGATAAGGTCCTATTTATTTTTTCTTTTTTTGCTTATGCTTTGAGTGTAAAGTCTAAGAAACCATTGCCTAACACAAGGACCTGAATATGCTTCCCTATGTTTTCTTCTAGGAGTTTGATAGTTCTAGCCTTTATATTTAGGTCTTAGATCCATTTTGAGTTGATTTTGTATATGCTGTGAGGTAGGGGTCCTCCTTTTTTTTTGCATATGAAGATTCAGTTATCTGAGCACCATTTGTTGAAGAGATTATTTTTTCCCATTTAAGTGGCCTTTGCTCCCTTGTCAAAAATCAGTTGGCAGGAAGCGGATGTGGCTCAAGCAGTTGGGTGCCTGCCTGCCACATGGGAGGTCCTGGGTTCAGTTCCCAGTGCCTTCTAAAGAAGATGAGCAAGACAGTGAGCTGACACAACTGGCTGGTGTAGTGAAACAATGCAAACAAGATGACACAATGAAGAGATATAATGAGGAAACACAATGACAGACACAACAAGCAGGAGCACAGGTGGCTCAAGCTATTGGGTGCCTCCCTTCCACATGGAAGGTCCCGAGTTTAGTTCCTGGTGCATCTTAAAAAGAAGATGAGCACACAATGAACAGATACAGAGAACAGTCAGTGATACAAACAATGGGGGTGGGGGAGAGAAATAAATTTTTAAAAACTGAAAAAAACCCCCAATCAGTTGGCTATAAATGTGAGGGTTGATTTCTGAGCTGTCAGTTATATTCCATTGGTCTGTATGTCTGTCTGTGTGCAGTACCATGCTGTTTTGATTAAAGATCAGGAAGTGTTAGTGCTCCAACTTCATAGATCTTTTTCAAGATGGCTTCAGTTATTTGGGGCCTCTTACCCTTCCATATAAATTTGATGATTAGCTTTTCCATTTCTAGATAGAAGGTTATTTGAATTTTGATTGGAATTGCATTGAATCCATAAATTGCTTTGGGTAGTATTGCCATCTTAATGATATTTAGTTTTCCAATCCATGAACACAAAATATCCTTCCATTTATTTAGGTCTTCTTTAATTTCTTTTAGCAATGTTTTGTAGTTTTCTGTGTACAAGTCCTTTACATTCTTGGTTATGTTTATTCCTAGATATTTGATTCTTTTAGTTGCTATTGTGAATGGAATTTTTTTCATTTCTTCTTCTGATTGTCCATTGCTTGTATATAGAAACACTATAGATTTTGGGTTGTTAATCTTGTGCCCTGCCACTTTGCTGAATTCATTTATTAGCCCTAGGAACTTTGTTGTATATTTTGTCAGGTCTTTCTGTATATAGGACTGTATCATCTGCAAATAGGGAAAGTTTTACTTTTTTTCCAATTTGGATGCCTTTTGTTTTCTTTTTCTTGCTTAATTGCTCTGGCAAGAACTTCCAGTACAATGTTGAATAACAGTGGTGACAGTGGGCATACTTGTCTTGCTCCTGATCTTAGAGGGAAAGCTTTCAGTATTTCACCATTAAGTAGGATGTTAGCTGTGGGCTTTTCATTAATGCCTTTTATCATGTTGAGGAAGTTTCCTTCTATTCCTTGTTGTAGCAGTTTGATATTGTTTATGAATTCCAAAAATAGATATTGGATTATGTTTGTAAACTGGGCTGTTCATCTGGGCATATTAGATTATATTGAATTCAGAGATTTCAAATTTACTTCATTAAATAATGATTAAGGCTTTGATTGGGCCATGTCAGTAGGATGTTGAGTCTCTGTCCCCTTAGTGGATGGGGACTCACAGAGAAACCACACTGCAGTGAAGGGAGATTGGAGTTTTTTGGACGCTGCAGTCCCAGGAAGTAAACACACAGGAGAAGAACACAGAGGAATAGAGATGGCTCCATAGACACAGCAGAGACCCTGAGAAGAGAGAGAGCCTAACAGTCTACAGCTGACCCTGTGGAGACACCAGGGCTGCTGAGCCCAGAGAGGAATGAAACCAGAGAGAGACGAGACTTATCCCAGCCTACAGCTGATATTGGAAGTAGCTGGGACCACGGAGCCTTAAGAGGAAGAGGGAGGCTGAACGCTTGCAGATGTTGGCAGCCATCTTGCTCCAACACATGGCAACAGAGTTTCGTGAGGGAAGTAACGTATGCTTTATGGCCTGGTAACTGTAAGCTTCTACCCAAATAAATACCATTTATAAAACCCAACAGATTTCTGGTACTTTGCATCAGCACCCCTTTGGCTGACTAATACACTAGTGTTTTAAATGTTTTTTTAATCAAGAAAGGATGGTGTATTTTGCAAATGCCTTTTCTGCATTAATTGAGGTACTCATGTGATTTTTTTTTCTTCATTCTGCTAATGTGGTGTATTGCATTAATTGATTTTCTTATGTTGAGCCAAACTTGATCATGGTGCATAATTCTTTAAAATGCTCTTGGATTCAGTTTGTTAGTATTTGTTTGAGGATTTTTGCATCTATATCATCAGTCTGTAGTTTTCTTTTCTTCTGGTATCTTTATTCAGCTTTGGTTTGAGGGTGATGTTGGCCACAAAGAATGAGTTAGGGAGTGTTCCCGCCGCTTCAATTTTTTTGGAACACTTTGAGCAGAAATAGACTTAAATCCTTTTTCATATTTATCCTGTTTGGTGTTCTCTGAGCTTCTTGTAGGTGCACATTCATGTCTTTTGCTATGTTCGGGAAGTTATTGGTCATTATTTCTTTGACTATTCTATATGCCCTTTTCTCTCTGTCGTCGTCTTCTTGGACTCCCATAACATGTATATTGGTGTGCTTGATGGTCCCAAAGCTGTCTTAGGCTATTTTTGCTTTTAATGTGTTTTTTTCTTTTTGCTCCTCAGCCTGACTCATTTCATAGGTCTTGTCTTCAAGTATACTGCTTCTTTCTTCTGCCAGCTCTAATCTGCTCTTGAAACCTCCTAGGCATTTTTCATTTCAGTTATTGTGGTCTTCAACTCTATTAGTTCTGTCTGGTTCCTTTAAAAATATTTTTTATCTCTTTACTTATACTCTTATATTGTAAATACATTGTTTTCCTGATATCCTGTTGCTCTTTCCATGTACTTTCTTTCATCTCCTTGAGCATTTTAAGATCACTTTTTCAAAAGCTTTGTTTGGTAAGTCCACATTCTAATCTTCTTCACTGGTGTTTTCTGTACTTTTATCCTCTTCTTTTGGGTGGGCCAGATTTCCTATTTCTTTCTTTGTCTTGTACTTTTTTGTTGCACACTGTATGTTTTAACATTTTAAAATGTTAACTCTGCAGTTTACTCCCTGGGAGGTCTGTTTCTTGGTTTTGTAAACCAGCTGGTGATAAGACAGATTTCCTTGAGCTTCAGCCCTCCTATCAGGAAGGTCTGCCCAAGGCCAGTGCACTGGGCAGGGATTTCCCTGTCTTACCGGCTCTCTTTCTTGTCCTGGGCTTTTGCTTACTAGTTGTTTTGGAGTTCCCCTTTTTACAGGAGCTTGGTTGTCTCCTCTGTTTCCCAGAGACCTCTCCTGGGTATCTGAAGCCAGCAGGCCTTTTTCCCAGACTTTCCACCTCTATAGTTTTTTATTCTCCTTTCGTTGTCTCACACTGCTTTTGCCTGGAGGACAAATTCTGAGCAAAGGGGCACCCAGGGGAGGATTTTCCCAATTCCGTCTTTCCTGCCCAAACAGGGCCAGGGTCCCACAAAGGGGGCATATATTGGCTCCAAAATGCCCCGTGGAGGGGGTCAGGAAGGGTACCCAAAACTTCTCTGACAACTTGACGACTCCCTGAAGCTATGCTTTTCTGGACTGCTCAGCAAACGCAGCCCTTCAGCTAACTTTTCCCTGCAGCACTGAGGAAGCCCTGCGTGTTTAAATCTCCTCCTTCCTGTCTGGAGAGGGTGGTAACAATGGATGCTTCCACAGCCTTTGTCCTGGGCGGGGTTGAAACAACAGCTGCAGGCCCCTTTGTCTGGGGAGGGTTGAAACAATAGTTGCCCTTCAAGTTGGGAGCCAGCAATCCAAATTCACTAATCAAAAGCCGTGATCAGTGATTGACCATGCACACCCCTGTTCTGGGGGAAGAGGATTTTTATGTACCTTTCTGTCAGCAGGAGTTAGCCAGCGACTGGACCCTGTGGCAGCCTGCCATGAGAGTGGGGGATGGGCACTGGTAGGCACCACGCGGAGAGAGCAACTTACAGTTCTTTAATGTAATTTTTCAGCCTCTTCCTCCTGCTCTTCTCTGGATGTTGCACGGTGTTCTTCTGGCCTCTGGAGTTTCAAAATAGCTGTTTCAGACAGTTCCCACTTGTTTAATGCTTGTTTTGGAGGAAGGACTGAGCCCGAGAACTCCCTACTCTGCCATCTTCCCTGGAAGTTCCTCTGGAGTCCAAGATATGCATTCTTAATACAGCTTATGATGTCCTGTCCAATTTGAGTTCTCCCTTTATTTTCAAATCATGCCACTCACCTCCTCATGTTTTACTCTCAAGCTACCTTCAACTTATCTTATCCCCTAGAAAATACCATTCTCTTTCCCACCTCAGGACTTTTGAACATGCTGCTTCCTCCCTCTCAGTAGCTTTTCTCTCCACCTCTCAGTGTTTTATCCATTTTTTTCCTTTATCATAACAGCATTAAAAATAATGCATTGTTTTGGGGTGAAGTTGATGATCAGGCAATTGTTTGCCAATATACAGAAAAACCAAGTTGTCTCCCACTTTACTCCTGATGTTTCGATATTGATTGTGTAATCATCACCAGTTTTCTTATAGATAAAGGTATATTCATTCATCATTCATTTCTTCAGAAAACATTAATTTAGTGCCCATGCAAAGCATTGTTAAACTCAATCTTTCAAGGTCTGAAAGTGCCTGAAGTATAGAGTCTACTTCTCATATAGACAGCCCTTCCCTGCACCCCCCCACCCCACCCCTGCCCCACAATCCCAAGCACAGGCCAGACTCAGTGCCTGGATCTGGAGATACAAAGATAAGAGATAGCTCTATCTTTGAGAGTTACAGGTCACATGAATTGGGAATTATGCAAACAACCAGATGGTTTCCTTCCTACTATTTCTTTGTCATTGGTCCCTGTTTTAGTTTCCTTGGTTCCTCAAGCAAATACCATATAATGGATAGGCTTAAACAAGGGAAATTTATTGGATCATGGTTTTGAGGCCAGCAAAAACTCCAAATCAAAGAGTCATTAAGTTGATACTTGCTTCCCAAAGTCTGGCTTTCTGGAGCTGGCTGCCAGTGATCTTTGTCTTGGCTTTTCTGTCACATGGCAATGCATATGGCAGTCCTCTTGTGGCCTCTCTCTTCTCTTCTGGGTTCCACTGACTTTCAGGTTCTGGCTACTGCCTCTGTGGCTTTCTCTCTGCCTGAATTTCATTCCACTAACAAAGGACTCCAATAATAAGATTAAGACCCAACCTGACTGAATTGGGCCACACCTTAACTGCAATAACCTCATCAGAAGGTCCTACTTAGAATGGATTCACACCCACAGGAAGGGATTAAGTTTAAGAACATGTTTTTCTGTGGTACATAGCTTCAAACCATCAGAGTTCATTTATGTTTCTGAGTTCTATTAAAATTTGTATTAAGTGGCTTTCATTATTTTTTTCTCTTTTCTGTTTTTCTTGGATTTTGTAAATGTGATTTAGAATTTCACTTAAAGGTAAAAGGAATGATTTGCTTTGAGAAAAAAGATGAGTTGGGACTTATACATAGTGAATATCTATAAACAGTAATGGCAATTTTTTTGAATAATAAAATTTAAATGATATATTTATTCATTTCAAATAATAACAGAAGAGAATCACTAAATGATGGCAGAGAGAATATTAATATTTTCCCATTAATATAAAATATTATTAAAAAGGAGAGATACTTCATTTACTAAAACTCATCTTCATCTCCCAAGTGAATTAAAGAGTTATAAGTGACTGCTCTTTTATTGGCTGCAGCAAATAAAGTGCTTAACAGATTTATTTCCTTCTGGCCATCATCATTATCATCAGCAAAGACTTACTGAGCACCTATTGTAGATAGGAAATGTAGTGCTGGAAGCTCTTCATCTTACTGGGAAGACAGGGTATATTTATAACAAAGACAAATTACAATACAGTACCCTAAGTGCCAAACAAATTACATTGAAAATAAGTGTAATATGAGTTTAAAATAAGGAGAAGTCACTGATAGGAAGTGAGATTTAATCTGAGCCTTGAATGAAAGGCAGGTGTTAGACTAGAGAGGAAGATGAAGTATTTGTGGGTTAAGGGAACATAGTGGTCATAAAGGCAGGGGCACAGATATCCATACAGTGCTTGAAGAATAATGAGTTTCTCAGAAAGGAAGAGTAGAGGAATACTGAATATGTAATTAAATGTAGATTAAATCTGTGGACTCTGGATAATAATAATTGCTAACTCTTATATGGTGCCATCCTAAGTGCTTTACACACATTAACTCATTTGATTTTCACAACATCCCTATGAGGGAGACACTATTTTACAGATGCAGGAAACACTACTTTACAGATGAGGAAACTGAGGCATGGAGGTTAACTGATTGCCCAAGAGCACACAACTGGCCAATGGCAGAAGCATAATTTAAATGCAGACAATCTGGCTCTACAGTTCGAGCTTTTATTCACTAGGCTGGTGGGCCTTGATTGGAAAGTTGCAGGATTAGGGGTTTCTCCTGTTTTACTAGGGGAGGGGGCACCACTGAGTGTTTCATAAGGGATTTTTTATATAAAGGAAAGGTAGCCTGGCTGTGGTGTGTAGGGTCAAGGAGGGAGTGACTGGTAACAGACACATGGATTGGGACAGAGCCTTCCTGCACATGTACTGAGGCACACTGCTCTTCCAAGAACAGGTAACAGGCTTTTTAAGAGCATCCTTCCCTTCAGACCTCAACAGACCTAAGGGAGGTGAGGGCTTCTGGGGTCACTGGGCCGGTGGCCTCCAAAACACAACCTCATCCATTTACCCAAGTGCCATCCAAATATAATATTGCAACATTGCCATGGCATGAACAATATTGAGAAGCACTGAATTAGAAGACAATTGCCTAAGACAGTAGCAGTAGGGACGAAAAGAAAAGAATAACCTTGAAAGACATGAGAATCAAATGTAAAGGCATGTTTGCCTGGATGGATCAAAAGGTGGAAAAAAATAAAGCATTCATGAATGACACAAAGCTTTTGAACTCAAGCATCTAACCAAGGAGAACTCGGAGATTGCCTGGTTCTGGGGAGCAGTGATGATGTGGTTTTCAGTATGTTGAGTTTGAGAGGATGCCAGAATATTCAGTTAAGACTGTAGTTTTTTCTTTGATATTTTGGCAGAAATTTTATTGATTTTTTTTTTTTCTAGCTTTAAACCCCATAGGTAAAAACTCTATTTGAAGTGTGGAAAAGCCAATTTTCTACCAGCAGTTTGAGGATGGACTTGTAACAATGAAAAGGAAACCTACCGGCTCTGCTCTCCAAATGCACTGAGAGTGTGCTAGAGATCCTTGCAGTATAGCGAGTGGTCAAGAGCTCTGGTCCTGGAACTAGACACTTGGAATTAGAAACCCCAGCATTGCCCATTAGCAGCTGAGTGTGCAAGTCACTTAATCTCTGTGCACTCCAGTTTTCTCATCTGTAGAAAGCGGGTAAGGATGGTGTGGCTCATAGGAGTTAATGCACGTGACACTCAGAGCGTCAGACACAAAGTGAGTATAATTAGACAGCAACCACTAATATGGAATCGATTGGTCAAAACCCTTGCCCCCCATAAATATCGACAAACATGGCATGAGTGCACATGTGGGCTGTGTAGAGACTGTGGGACGGTCAGCTACTGAATGTAGCTGGGAACTAAATTTTAGTGAGGCAGTGGCTTGAGGACGAAACAAAACAGCATCTACTGGGGAATGTTCCTCAAAAGCCTTGACGGGCTAAAGATGGGAGCCTCCCAGGAAGGGAGTGGAGAGGAAACCCTAGGCATCTTATTTGCACATGTGGTTGGGAGGTTGGGTATCTGTGGGTGGAAAAAGATAAATTTCAACTCTCATGGCTTACAATTTTACTTAACCTGATCCAGGAAACATAAATTTAACTCTTGAACTCATGGAAAGTAGGGGTCATATACTTTTCTCTCCTGCTAGTTGACTTCCTGATTTTACTTGCTATTTTTCTGCTTAGAAAAGTAAAGCTTGAACATTGAGAATATTTGAAATGCATAAATGAGTGTTACTCGGGAGAAACAAATCACCCACAATCTAACCAAACCAAGACACTTTGCATTCACATTATTGCTTTTTTTTTCTTCCTATTCACATTTTTTTACAGAGCTAAGCTGATACTGTAGATTCAAGGCTGTATCTTAGTTTTTAAGTTTAACAACACATTACAAATTCCCCCCGTCATTAATTGCTCTTCATAAATATTATTTTTAATATACACATAATATTCCATAACATGATGGCCTGTTTTTTACTATCCATTTTCCTAGAGTTGAACTTTTAGTTCCTTTCCATTTCTCATTTTCATAAATAACATTTTGATGAAAATCTTCATGCTGAATTTTTGTCTGATTTTTGACTTGTTTCTTTAGGGATACTTTCTGAAAGGGGAAACCCTAGGGAATACACACGCGCACACACACACACACACACACACACACACAATGCATTGCACAGAGAGGGAGATTAAGAAATTACTAATTTTTTTCCTCAAATGAATATTATTGACTTGGGTTAATAATAATAATTTTTGGTTCCCATGGAAGAAAACCTTGATCTTTAAAATGCTACAACACGGGAATAGCTGTCAAAAAGGCTACAGAGTCGTAATTATTGCAGCGCAAGAAGGACCCTGAGGGAGTTGGTCTCCACATTTTCAGCTCATAGAATTTCTCTGGGAAATTAGTTAAAGAAATTTGCTCTCTGATAGCACTCAATAAATACTCTTAGTAGTAGTAGTAAGAAAAGTAAGAAAATCTTCTAACTTTTAGTGTTTGAGAAATCAAGTTTCCAGAGAAGAAATGAACTCCCAATGTTCAGCAGGTTTATATATGTTAGAGTTGCTTAGATTTGTCTCAAAGATCATCATTTAAGGGATCATAATTCCATTTGTACATTCTCACCAGGATGCGTATTTTAGTTGCACTCTTCTGACCCTCCCTGGCTCACCGCATATTTGTTGATCAAAATGGCAGTGTTACAAGTTTAGATGCACCACTACTTTAAGCAACCCTTATGCCAGGGTACACTTTGTAAATGTAAAATCCTGAAAGAGTTGTGAGAGGGTATAGGAATGAAAATGTCTTCGGTTTCTATTTCTATTGAAAGTTCTTATGCTCTGTCGGAAGCTACTGATACATCGTAATAAATCAGGATGATTTAATGATTTATATATAATTAATTTTATTACTTCAAAGCCCTTCTTTATTTAGTAGTGAGTTTAGTTATTTGATGGAAACAAAAATAGTAACTATAAATACATAATCATCTCATATTCATGTAATATGGTTCTTGTAGAGGCCTTGACATGCTTTATCAACTTTATTACTATAACATAGTGCTATAAAGTCGTCAACAGACAAGTTGTTTTCCTGACTTTCACATAGGGAAATGAGGTTCAAAGAAGTTATGTGACTTGCTCAAAGTCCCGTGGAGAATAAAAGACAAGCTAAGAGCAATCCAGACTCTCACTATAACATTCTGGCCACCCAATATTAAACAGCAGAAGACCAGGTATCTTTGTCCTTACCAGCAGGTTTGACGAGAACTGCCAAGAAGTCTGTAGTGTGAGAGCTGACATAAAGGAGGATGCAGGGAGCCTTGGTGGTGCTGAAGCTGAAACTGAGTATCTCTCTGGCCAGGTCTGGGGTCGAGTTTTGTTGATCAGGAGAGTTTTCGGTTTTACTGGCTGTTTCTTTGGCATTGACCCCTGGTGCCTGGAAGTTATACCGTAGCCACATCCCCTCTTCGAAATATGCACCGACATCTGTTGAAAGAAAAGGAAAGAGAAAATTGAAAAATGATGGTGGTGATGCCACTACCACCAACATTTTACATTTGGGGAGACTGTTGATTCTGTAGTGACCTCTAAAACAGTTCACTGAAGAAGGTCCTGGCTTCAGAGTGAAGATTCAGTGTGGGTAAATGTCTATGTAGACGGACATTATTTCACCAACATGGATAATCGATTAAAAATAAGAAAACCAAACAAACATGCCACAGAGCTTGGAAATATGTAAAATTAAAAAATATAAAAATTAACGTTGGGGATTGAATCATGTACCCCACAAAAGACATGTTCACATCTTCATTCCTGTGGGTGTGAACGCATTTGTAAACTGGACCTTTTAAAGATGTTATTATTAGTAAGGTGAGGCCAAACTGAATCAGGCTGAGTCCTAACCCATATGACCAGAGGTCTTATAAAGAGAGGAAATTTGGGTGCAGTCAGAGAAAGCCAGAGGAAGGAGTCAGAAGTCAGTGGACGCCATATGGCCAGACTCAAGGAGAGAGAGACGGTGCCATGTGATGGGAGGCTGAGATGCAGGCAGAGGTACAAGCTGAGGAAACTCAAGGACTGCTGCAAGAAAGCACCAGCACATTACAGACTTTGGGGAGAAAGCTTGGCCTTGCTGATGCCTTGATTTCGGACTTCAAGCCTCCCAAACCACGAGCCAATAAATTCCTGTTGTTAAGCCAACATTGTGCAGCGGCCCTGGCAAACTAAGACAATCAAGAAACTTAAATCATACCAGAAAAAATTTTATATACGGTACTCAGACCACGTAACTAATCTTAGTTGAGAGAGTCCGAAAATATAGACAGTATTACAATATAAATACTAGGTTAAAGAACTCATGGACATCCTCTTCTTTCAGATTGGATTTGCCTTGGATGTTCACAGGGAAAGTCCTTGATAAAACCCTCACCAAGTCCTCAAGAGGCTTTATGTACTCAGTGGATAGAGCCCCCGTTTACCATATGGGAGGCCCGGGTTCGCGTCCCGAGGCCTCCTTGTGAGGGCACGCCGGCCTGAGCGGTGCGGTGGGCTGATGCAGCAACCTCACGGCAGGAAGCGGGTGTGGCGCAATGGATAGAGCACCCGTTTACCATATGAGAGGCCCTGGGTTCGCTTCCCGGCGCCTCCTTGTG
>JAQZBX010030968.1:0-26543 GCA_029593785.1 Cabassous unicinctus
ATCCATTAGTGTTCAGTGTTATCACTGTCAAGGAATTAATTACCTTAGCCATCTTTTCTTTGGGTTTATGTATGTCATATCTTGTTTTTATTTCTCTTTTTGTCATTTTAGTTGTTTTTACACTCTCCTCCAACTCTGTCTCCTATTTTTTCCTTTCAACCTGCAGAACTCCTTTAGTATTTCTTGAGGAGCAGGTTTTTTATTGGCATACTCTCTTAATTTCTATTTATTTGTGAATATTTTAAGTTCTCCATTATTTTTGAATGCCAGCTTTGCTGGATAGAGAATTTTTGGCTGAAAGTTTTTTCTTTTATACCTTAACTATGTCATACCACTGCCTTCTTGCCTCCACGGTTTCAGATGAGAAATCAGCACTTAATTTTATTGAGCTTACCTTGTATGTGATGGTTCTCTTTTCTCTTGCTGCTTTCAGTATATTCTGTTTGTCTTGAGCAACGGATAGTTTGACAAGTATATGTCTTGGAGTAGGCCTGTTGGGATTTATACTGTTTGGGGTGTGCTGAGCTTCCTGGACTTGTACATTCATCTCCCTCAATAGGATTGGGAAGTTTTCAGCTATTATTTCCTCCATCACTTCTTCTTTCTCCTTTCCCTCCTCTTCTCTCTCTGGGATGCCTACAATGCTTATGTTTTTGCGTTTTGTGTTGCCATTCAAATCCCTAAGTCCTTGCTGGATTTTTTCTATCTTTTTATCTATCTGTTCTGCTATCTGTTTGATTTCAGATGTACTGTCTTCCGCATCACTCATTATTTCCCCTGCCTGTTCACATCTACTGTTATGTGCTTCCAGTGTCTTTTTGATTTCTTGGATTGTGCCGTTCAACACCATCATATCTGTTATCTTTTTTATGTATGCTTACAATTTCTTCAGTATATTCTCCCAGTGTCTTCTTAATTTCCTTAATCTCTTCTTTCACTTCATTATTTTGGTACATGATATTTGTTTAGACAGCATTGATTAGTTATTTAATGTTTCGCAACTCTTCCTGGATTTTAGATTGTTAATTGGACTGAAGCTATGTCTTTTGTAATTTGTAATTTTTTAATTTTTTGTTGCCCTCTGGTCATCTTTTTATCTTGATGTTTTTATTCAGTTGATTAGCTTCTCTCTTAACTCTAGGGTTTTATTTATTTGCTGTTTGTGTGTGTGTGTTAAGTTTTCTCTTTAACACTTTGTTCTTCTAATTCTATTTCATTGCTGTTGTCTATGTTCCCTTGAGGAATTTATCTTTTCGTCTAGCTCCCTCCAGATCAATGCCCTGATGTCTACTACTCTGTGTGTTCCCAAAACAGCTCACTCGGGCAGGATTTTGTGTCCACTCAGCTGTTTTTTGTGAGACAGATCTTCCTATGTTCGCTTACTTGTTTTGGCTTCTTTGTATCTTTGACCCTTGTTCTTCTGGGAGTTGGTACACAGTGTACTGGTTTGCTGTGTCCCAAAGCAGGTCCCCATGGCAGCCTCTGGCTTTTTCTTTGTTTCAGTAAAAGCTAAGATTTATATGTCTAATCCATTGGCCGTGTTCCCACAATCCTCCCAATCAAGGATTTTTTTACCAACCACCTCAAAATTTTTCCAGCCTCTACCATTTACCAAATTCTAAAGTCATCTCCATATTTTTATATGTTTATAATAGCAGCACCCTCCTTACTGGTGCCAAAAAGTGTCTTCGTTTCCCAGATGCTAAAAACAAATATCAAACAATGGGTTGGTTTAGAGTATGGGAATTTATTGACTTATGGATTTAAAACTTGGGGAAGTCCCAAATTGAGTCATCAGCAAAGTGATGCTTTATCCCCAAAGACTGTGCTGTTTTGGGGCTGGCTGCTAGAGATACTTTGGTCCTTAGTTTTTCTGCCACTTGCCAATGCACATGGAAATGCCTTCTTCTTTCTCTTCTGGGTTCTGTGACTTTCTCTTCACAAATAATTCTTCCAGTGATAGTATTTAGACCTACCCTATTCAATTGGGACATACTCCACTAAATATAACATCTTCAAAAGATTTTAAATGGCTTCACACCCAAGAAATGAATTAAGATTAAGAACATGATGTGATAGGGTACATAATTCAACCTACCACAAGCCTCTTTAGTCCTGCACAATAGGCTCACCTGTGAAGATGAGGAGGTGTGAAGTAGGAAAGAGAACAAATATACATATACAGAACAGTCAGACATGGAGCATCTTTGCAGACATTATGTGAGCTGTAGCTAGAGGGCCCTTTATGATCCTGGGAAGAATCAAACAGAGCTTCTAAAGGATGAAAGTTAGCTTCAGATGGGGTTAGTCACCAGCTAAATGAGATCTACAAAAGTGGAAAAAAATATCTTTCATATTGGAGGGAATGATTCTATTTAGATCAGAGTAGACCTCTAACATCCACAGTGGATCTGTGTTTCAAGAATAAGGCAACATAATGATAACAAGAAAGAAGAATAGGAAGCAAGGATATCTCTAATTTCCTTTTTAATTCATGCATTTATTGCTCTGTTCCTAGCCAGGATAGGAGTTGTATGAAAAGATACTAAAAACTTTATTTGCTATCTCTTGTTCCACACCTCTTCTAATCATTTGAATCCTGTTCTTGGCAACTGCAACATCCAAGCAGATCAGTGCTTTTGAAAGATATTCTCTGGTATGCATGAGACAGGTATGCCAAGATAGAGAGTCTGGGCAGGGCTTGGGAAAGCTTGATCAGCTTCATCCGTTTATCCCAGTGTGCTATACAAATATCTATTTTTCTAGGTTTCCTATGATGTGAAAAAGTTTGGGAGTCCTCCAATACCTGTTGTATTTTCATGTCTAACTTCCTTTCTATGTTCAAGTCTAACTCTTTTTAACAGTCCACTACTGTTTTAGTTTGCTAAAGGCTGCCATTGCAAAAATACTAGAAATGAGTTAGCTTTTATTATGGGAATGTATTGAATAAAATCTTACAGTTATGAAGCTGTGAACATCTCCAAATCAAGGCATCATCAGAGATGCTGCCTCACCAATAGGTTGGCTACTGGGAGATCCTAGGCTTTTGCCGTGTGGCAAGGCAAAATGTTGGCCAGTCTCTCTATCTCCTCCAGGCTCTCTTTCTCACAGAGCTCAGCTGTATGTCAAAGAGACTAAAATCTTGGGGCTGTCCATGTGCAAGCTGGTACCTGAATCTCAATGGAGTTGCAACACCTACTCTCTAGTTCATTGGACTCACCCAGAAGAACTAAAACGGAGGAGACAATGGACAAAAAACATAACAAGGAAATGAGAGTGTCTACAACTGCAAGCAAGGGAGTTCCATCCATCAGCCATAAGGGATTGAAGTCCACACTCAATTAAAGGTGCATTGGGCATCACCATCACAGAGTCCTCAGGATTGGGGAACAAATTATAGAATAAAGTAGACTTACTAGTATTCTACTATAGACTTATTGTGATTCTACCAATGGAAGAAAGATCATTGATGTGGAGGCAATGGCCACTGGAGGTGCTGGTGATAGGAGGAGGGAAAAACAGGTTTAATACAGGGGCATTTTTGGGACTTGGAAACTGTCCTGAATGACATTACAATGACAGATACAGGCCATTATATATCCTGCCATAACCTAGAGAGTTGAGTGAGAGACAGTGTAAACTACAATATAAACTATAATCCATGCTTAGCAGCAATGCTCCAAATTGTTTATCAATTGCAATGACTGTACCACACTAAAGAAAGATGTTGCCAATGTGAGAAGTGTGGGGTGTGGGGCATATGGGAATACCCTATATATTCTATGGAACATTTATGAAATACTAAGTATCTTTAAAAAATAAAATAATATTTTAAAAAGGCAAAAGGCATCATCAGAGATGCTGCCTCACCAATAGATTGGTTACTGGGAGATCCTAGGCTCCTGCCATATGGCAAGACAAAAGGGTGGCCTCTCTCTCTCTCTTCTCCAGGCTCTCTTTCTCTCAGAGCTCAGTTGCAGGTGATCAGGCATATGGCTCAACTTTCCCCATTCTACATCTCTTCAATGTTGGGCTGCTCTACTGATTCCAGCCTCCGGCCCCTCTCAGCCTCTCGGGGTTTCTCTGTCTCTCTGTAGCTGTAGGTGATCCTGGAGTCCTCTCTCACATGGCAAAATAAAAGCTTACATTTCTCTTTCTCTCTGTATTTCTTCAGGTTTCTCCTGTTTATATAAGAGTCCAGTAAGAGGCCTGAGACCCACCATGTGTCATCCTCTTCAGAAGTACTCCAATCAAAAGGTCCCACAACAACCTTGCAGGAATGGATTACCTCTAAGAACATGATGGAATTCACAAAATCTTCAAACTGTCACATCAAATCATCCACATTCATAAACATTGTCTTCAATGGGAATTTTACCATGGTTACATGTTGATACCCAACTCCTGTCCATCCAGTTCATTTATACTAGTATACTACATCAAAATCCACTGACTATCATTTTTAATTACTGCTTATTACTCCTTCATATCCCAACATACTTCCTTGGCCAGCTTAGATTCAGGGTGTGATGAATCACACCTCTACATATTTGAGAGTCCCAGGGAGTTCTTCCCTCCTGGGAATCATATACTGCCTAATGGCATTCAATGCCGTCTCCATATTGGTGACTCTCAAATGTCTATCCCCACTCTTGACCTCTTACGGGAAGCCCAGAGTGAAGTGTCAAACTGCATCCCTGGAGTCTCCAAAATAAGCCAAACTAAAGTGAGTATTTTGGTAGGAAAGGAGAAAAGAATCATGAGATATTTGAATATAAGTTTTGATATGATCAATTAATACGTATTTCTTTGGGAACTATTCTATGAATGAAGGGCAAAAACTTCTTAAATTGAGCCTCAGATTTTCTTTCAACACCTAGATGTAGCAGTGACCTAGAGGAACATAAAACAGTAACACTCTACCTCTGAATACACACACTCATTATCAATAAAACTATAACATAGACATGATATGCATGCATAAATACTCACTGCCTATTTCACATTAATCAGAAACACAATGAGTGACCTTGGATACTACAAACCTCAAAACTCCAAGCACCAGCTGTACTGAGGAGAGGAATTTAGACTTGGTTACTGGAATACTGACCCACAAGAATTCAAATCATTGACATTATGCAAAGGAACATACTGAAAAATGACCACTTTATTAAACAAGTCTCTATAGTCCAGGTTGACAAACTACTGAGACCAACCCATTGAATTGGACTTCATGGATGACCCAGGTTTGGTGGATGAAATACAAAAGGATCTAGAATTATTGACTATTAATGTCAGTAAAAGACAAGCCTATTTTTCTTATTTGATCCTCAGGGCACTTATATATCTGTTCTCTCCTTCTATATAGAATATGTTAAGATAAAGGAATGCTGTCCTTTTTATTATAGAATTCTTGTTATTTTAATTTTGGAATGATTGAAGGTTGTGGATAAAACTAGAGATTCAAAGATACAGTTTTATAAATTATGTTGTAAAATTGGTCATTCTGTATAGATATTGATTTGCTATATTTGAATAAAAAATTAAGATTTCTATTGGAAATATAAATGGAGTAGAATAGATGTGTACATCAGTATTTTAAAGTTTATGACTTATGTTACTTATGGTAACAGACAAGAGATTGTGGAAGTTGATATGTGGGCAGGGTATTTGCTCACCCTTCCTCCTGCTCTCCCCCTCCCCCAACACCAGGTCCAACTGGTACATTTTAAATCTCCAGTGAGGTTTCTACTGATGAAAGATGTTTAAAGATTACTGAGGTATCACCCAGTACTTGGTATTTAAATTTGGTACAATTTTACTGCACTCTGATGACCTACAACTCCTATGACCTGTGGCAGCCATACCATTATTTGAAAGTAGTCTAGAAAGTTTGTCTATAGACTGAGGTAAAATTGTTTCAGTATCCATTTTACCCAGTCATCAGTTTACTTCTTATGGGGCAAGTTTTCTTTCCCCTTAAGCTCTTCAAATATTTCATGCACACAGTATGCCATATCCAAAACTATACATGCCACCTCTAATCCCTTTTATATTAAACTACTTTAAAAATGTATAAGAAATGACTTCTAAAGTTTTTTTCCCATGGGCTAGCCCTTTCTTCAAAGCATAATGTTAGACTTCATTTTTATTCTAATAAATGTAGGAGGAAGGAAGAGCGCTACGGAGATGAGAGACAAAGTGTTTGAATATTGTCATCGATTAGGAATTAGAATTAAATTTCTTTACAATCATTCTTCTCCCAACTTTAAGAAATCCACTTACAACATAAGCCTTACCTTTTCTCAAACATTCCTCCAAAAAGTTACATTCATCTCAACCAACTTACTAAGTACAACGTTGTACACAATGCTGGTTAACTCTTATTTCCAGGCATCATTTAGGATCTCTTTGGCATAAAAGCTTCTCATGCCTTGTTCACCTATGTCCAGGTGGAAGATACACTTACTAATCATACTGTAATGGTTATCTTCTATTTGCCCTTCCAGATTCATATGAACTGCTCTCCTCTGCTCTGTATCCTGGAGGTTGACCTTGATTGATTCCATTATGGAGGACTCTTTACCCTTAGTTTTATGTTTGGGTGTAGAGATTGAAGAGTGATCTCTAGGTATTCTCTTTACATCTCTACCCACCTAATATTCCTTCCCATCCATGATGCTCTTGGGCAGTGTCTGCATCCTTCTCCCTTCAGTCCCGGCTTCTTTCTTGGGTGGGTTTTCCCTAGAGACTATAGTTCCCATGTGTTCTGGTAAGAATTTGCCATTGCTCTCCCTTTGGCCATTATAATGCTAATGCTTTACCTCAATTTATAGTCCCTGCTTTCTTCTCCAACCCATAACTTTCACCCACACCTTGGTAGAAGCCACCCCTTAAACACTCCTCATGTAAGCCATTTAAGTGTACATTCTTCCCAGAATCTAGAAAGATACTCCAATCATTAGCAGAAACACAAACATGCTGAAGTGTCACAATGGTGAGCAGTGAACCTGTTCATACTGATAATGCATGAATAGTATGGGTATTTGTTGAGTTAACATCAGTGGTGGGGTAGACAGTGAGTTGAGAAAGAATGGCTGGTCAGGTCCTGATGTGGCAGAGTGCTCTTCTATAGAGCAGGTGCAATGTTGGCAAGGTTTAATGAATGGAAGATGGTCAGTAAATTCTGGTGGGAAGGGAGCTCTATTCTTGTGTCCCAAAAAATTGAAGCAGACAATGCCATGGATTGCTGGCAAGCATTTTTAGAAGCTGAGACAGTGGCATGGACCAGATTTTTCCCTAGGGACTTCAGATAAAGCATTGCCCACCTGATACCTTGATTGCCGACTTTTAGCCTCCAAAACTGTGAGATCATATGTTTCTATTGTTTTAAGCCATTCAGTTTCTGGTACTTTTTAAGGGTAGCCCTAGGAACCTAAGACATGTATTTAGAATCCCAGAGGAAAAGGAGAAGGAAAATGGGATAGAAGGATGTTAATTTTCCAAACCCAATAAAGAAATCAAACCACAGATTCAAGAAACTTAGTGAACTCAAGTAGCTTAAATACAAAATAACTGCACCTGGACAAATCATAGGAAAAGTGTCAAAAATTAAAGATAAAGAGATAATTTGAAATGCAAGAAATAAAAATACACATTAACTTTAAAAACCAAGAATAAGACTGACAGCTGGTATTGTCAGCAGACAAAAGGTTAGCCAGAAGACAGTAAAATGACATCATTATGATGAAATGAAGTTATAGAATAATCCAGGGACTGAATAACATAGTGAACCAAGAGGTAGATGTGAATTGTATTTAATAGTACAAATACAAGAATGTTCTTATATGAACTAGAACAAATGTACATCACTATTGCAAGGTGGTAAGAATGTGAAGAAGCATAGGAAAAATGCAGTTAATGTAACCTGTGGACTATAGTTAACAGCAACACTGTAATATTCTTGCATCAATGCCAATGATATACTTGCTAATAATGTGTGGGGGGGTATGGAAAAAATATGCCAAATGCATGCTTTAGACCACAGCGGTAATAGTCTGATGGAATTATCTCATAATCTATAACAAATGTTCCACAATAATGTAGTGTGTTGGTGGAGGGGTGTTATATGGGAGTGACACATATGTAAATGATTGTTCTGTATGTTCAGAACTTCTCTAATAAAATATATATTTTATAAAATGAAATGAGTCATAGATATAAGTATAAAACTAAAAATATAAGACTTTTGGAAGAAAACATAGAAGAAAATCTTTGTGACCTTAGGATGGGAAAAGTTTCTTATAGACTACATAGAAAGCGCAAAGAGTAAAAGAAGTATAAATGAACCATTTACTCTTCTAAAGATACCATAAAACAGTAAAAGAAGTATAAATGAACCATTTACAATTCTAAAGATACCATTAAGAAAATGAAAAGGCAAGCAACAAACTAGGAGAAAATATTTGCAGTATCCAGAATATATAAATTATAAAGAAGCCTTACTATGTAATATTTAAAAGACAACCCAATGAAAATGATAAAAATCTGAATAGATGCCTCATAAAAAAGATATATGAATGGCCAATAATCACATTAAACAGATGTTTTATATTATTAATCATTAAGGAAATAAAAATTCAACAATTAGAATGTCTAATACCACAACCAATCAAATGGCTAAAGTTAAAATACCAGTCAAAATGTTGGCAAGGGTTTGGAGAAAGTGGATCTCCCATACACTTTGGCAAACAGTTCAGCAGTTTTTAAAAAAATTAAACATAGTTCTATCACACAATCCAGCCATTTCATTTACAGGTATTTACACAAAGATGTGTATGTGAATATTTACAGAAATTTCATTTGCCAAACCTAATAACGTTAAACAACGGAAATAACAAATAGATGAATGTGTAAACAAATTGTGGTATATACATAAAATGAAATAAAACTCAGAAATTTACATGAACTATTGATCCATATAACAGCATATATGTTCTTCAAAATAATTATGCTGAGTATCTTGAAAGAAATTGACAAATAGAGCAATCCATGTATGGTTCCATCTATGTAAATTTCTAGAACATGCAAGCTAATATATACTAACAGATTAGTAATTACCTGGAGGTTGGATTGGAGAGTGGGATGCATTACAAGGGAGCAAAGGAAATAGTATATGGATACATATCATTTATTGGGTGGATACACATGTAACACTCATCAAATCCTTACAAGCCAGAGTTTTTCATATACGTGAGGCAGAGGATGCCTACATGACAAACTCCCAATAAAAAATGTGGCCACTGAGTTTCCAATAGGATTCTCTGGGCCAAAACAGTACACAGAGTACACTGCATTTTTCTGTTGTTGTTAATTGAGAATTAAACACATTCAATGTGCCGTCATGAGAGGGAGAGAGAAACAAAATGCTGTACATGGATTTTCCATACTCTGCTTGTGTCTTTTTCCCTTGCTGATTCTGTCATCTAAACTTTCACTGTAGTAAACATTAGCTGAAGCATAAAATATGCTGTGTCCCAAAAATCCCAGTAAATCATCAGATGGAGTGGGTGATCTCTGACACATAATCATACCAACAATAGTGTAAGGCACAAATAATTATTGTAGATAAAAAGATATAATCAATATATATCTTGGCTTGATATATATGCCTGTGATGTATGTATGAAACTCCCTTGCGAGCCAGAGACTGGAGATTAGAAATAGGTCCTAGAAATTCCATATTGTCTCTAAATTCTGATTTTGCAAGGATGCCATGATTCCTTTAGTTCATCTCTTTCCTGCTGTACCTCATGACACTAGAAGGAACCAGATGACACTTTCAACATTCTTCCTGGATATCTCCTTGGCATAATCCAACCATATTTGGTAATTTTACAACTTCAACGTTAAAATAGTTTACAGTATTGCCAATTTATTTGCTAACACAAAGCAAGAGATAGTTTTTTTCTGGGCTGCAGTAACAATTTTTTCACCAATTTTCCAGTTTTAGCTGTGAGTTTATTTGCCATTTTCAAAACTCTGACCACCGACTAAAGCAAATAAACAAACAAACCAAAATAAGTATCCATATTTTGGCTTTTTTTTACATCAGCCCCCCCCACTTCTAGATACTGATTTCTACCTCAGTCAGTTATTGCTGTGTACCAACTCAGCCCCAAACTTAGTTAACAGTCATTTGTATGGTACCTTGGGCCTCCTTCATGTGGTCTCTTCCTCCAGGAATACAAAGGCATCTTGAGCCTAGGTTTGAACTACTACACCATTGCTGCTACCATATTCTATCAGCCAAGAAACTTACAAAGTCAGCCCAAATTTAAGGACTTCTTCAGTGAGAGGAACATCACATAACATTGCATAAACTTTAGGTAAATGCAAGAGTGAAAATGCAGAAGCTAAGTGGAAAATTGGGAACTTTATAATGTGTGGATCAGACTGATGACATCTAAGATCATATACATATTTTATCATTACCAAAATGGAACCACTGGACATTATATATTCAGATGTGCTGCAATGAGACAGATTCCTCTCTGATGTATTCTTGCACGCTCAAAAAAATCAAACTTGAATCTAATGAAGACTTTATATTTAACACCAGTATACAGTAAATATAAATATAGGGGATGTGGGGATACATATTAAATAACACCAGGCATTTCCAATAAGAAAAATCCAGTACTTCGGAGAGTCTATAAAATACACAGCGTGAATTATTTTAGAAATAAATATCAGTTTAAAAGGAGGGTAGGGTATATGTTATAGATTCAAACTAGTTAAGACAATTAAAAAATAAAAGAAAAATGTAATGCATAGAATTGGTTTAGGTTCCAATATTTGAGACAATTGGATAACATGAATATTGAGTATTAGTGTTGTGGTGATATACATATTTATATATATATATATATATAACAGTTCTTATTTATTACAGAAAGGTACAGTTTTTACAAAGAAAATAATATTATATATTGGGTTTGATTTAAAATATACCAGTAAAAATATATTTAAAATTTGGGGAGAGAGGATAAAGGCAAAAGGATATTGGTAGGTATTGAAGTTGGTGGTAGGTACATGGAGTTCATCATATTATTCTCTTACTTGGTGAGTGGGGAGACGGAATGCCCACTTCCACTCGCACTAGTTATTTGTGTATTTTGCTGGAAAGGGTGGGGTTGAACTAGCCAACAACCTGACCCTCTCGGGTGCAACGACCTTAAGAGAGACGACGAGGTGTCTAACCTGTATTTGCGCATGTAGGTTATAGTCAAGTTTATTAGTATTAATTTTTTTAAAGATTTATTTATTTTTTATCTCCCCCCACCCCCCACTGTTTTTGCTCTTGCTGTCTGGTCTCTGTGTATTCTTCTGCGTCTGCTTGTCTTCTCTTTAGGCAGCACTGGGAACCGCTCCTGGGACCTTCCAGAGTGGAGAGATGTGCTAAACCTCTTGAGCCATCTCAGCACCCTGGTCTCCGGGGTCTCTTATTGTCTCTCTTCTGTGTCTCTTTTTTGTTGTTGTTGCTGCATCATCTTGCTGTGCCAACTTTCCACGCGGGCCAGCACTTCTTCATGGGCCAACACTCCTGTGCAAGCCTGCACTCCACGTGGGCTAGTACTCTGTGTGAGCAAGCTTGCTGCATGGGCCAGCTTGCTTTACACCAGGAGGCCCTGGGAATCAAACCCTGGACCTCCTATATGGTAGAAAGAAGCCCGATCACTTGAGCCACGTCTGCTTCCCTCAAGTTTATTATTAACTATACATGTTCTCATTGTACCCATTACCTATGGCACAAAAATGTGCTCTTTCCTGCTTGTGCACATACAATCCTCTATATAAACCTGTAGCCCTCAAAAAGTGGCAAGGAACTGTTCCTGGCTGGCGGCTGGCAGATTAAATGAGTAACTGTAAGTAAAAAAGGCATGACTGATGCTGGGCTCCTGTGTGGTTTCTCTGGAATATTGAATTATTTGGTCAGCTTTCCTGGGATTTACCTCCTGTGTTACAGGTGCATGCTTGCAAATTTACATTTACATTTTTTAAAAGAATATGTAACAATTTTAATGTTATCAAAGAATTCAAGTCAAAGAGGTTAAAAAAGGAACAGTAGAATATTTAGATTGATAAAACTGTCAATATATTATGAAGGTAGATGTTAATCATTTTACACATTGAAGTTTTAAGATATATAAAATTAGACAATGAATAAAAAGCACATTGTGAAATTGGCAACTTCAGTGTTACTAAGGAAAGTCTTTCACATATCTCTCAGTGCAATTAATAGATCAAATACTTAAAACATAAGAAAAGATACAGAGGACTGGAACAAGGTATATGAATTCAGATTGTTTTAATATGAAAAATTAATTCTGATTACCCTTTTTTATCCTGTACAAAAAGGATGGAATGCAGTCATTTTATCTCCCCTTCTAGTAAAAATTGAAGATTACCAGTTCCCCATCACAAAGAGAAGGGCACCACTGTAGATGTTGTTTATATTCTGGTCCATGGGTTGAATAGATCATCATGGTCCATCCTGATAGAGAGGAATGATAAACTTGAGTGAATAATCAGCATAGGAGAGAAGGGTCTTGGGCTCCAGTAGAGAAGGTCAGTGGGTTCAAAGCTGAAGAGCCCTGTGACCTGAACCTCAGAGGATCTGGGTCCCCATAGAAGCCTAGCATTCTGGTGCCTTTCCAAACATGGGGCCAGGGCCTCTGGTTTGCCCATTCCCCAGTGATATCTATGTTTCCTGTGTGTCCTGGACCTGCCTGAAGCATGAAGGCAGAGACAATGGGCAGCTCCACACTGACCTCTGTGGACAGCTGATCAACAGGCAGTCACCTTGTCTCACTGACACTGACCCAACATCTTGGCATAAAGCCTACCAAGTAGGCAAGTGGGATGCTATAGAAAATTGAGTTGATTAGAGACAATAAAGAAATATGATATATTTTGAACTCTTCATATTGTCAATGAACAGAAACTGCTGAAGAAAATCTCTATTAGGATGTTGATCTAATTCAGGCCCAGTGCCTAGAACATATACATGGGATACACTGATGAAATATGTGCTGAATGAATAAAAGAAGTAATGCTCCATATTCTGTATAAATGTGTAACTAACAATTAACAAAATGAATATAAATTATTAAAATTCAATATACAATGAATTTAAAAGTTCAACATTTTAGACAAATAACACCACAAAGAAAATTTAAAAATTTCCACAGAACAGATATCATAAAGACAACAATCTCTTGTAATGTTTTTTACAAAATGAGAACTATATAACAATACAAATTTCAAGAAAAGCCCCCAACACAAACAAAACTATCCCCATTTGATAATTAAAAACAAAAAATATAAGTAACTTTCTACTTAAAAAGGAAATCAAAATACAAACTACAAACTACATAGAATTAAGATGACTAGGGTGTTCCTCGGTGAACAAAAAGTTATAATTCTTTATGCACATATCCAGAAACAAGAAATAAAGAAAAGACATGAACTAATCACACAACGAAAGAACACTGGCAAAAACAACACAAAATGCCAAAGAAATGACTTACAAAATATAACAGCCGGAAGCTAAATGTAATCAATCAAGTCAAAGATAAAGAAACTTTTGACAAGTCTGTTTAAGAGAATGAGTGGATGCAAATAAACAGCAAAGGAAACAGGTACCACCTGTGTAAAATTCACAGCTCACTTTTAGTGAGCAATTGTTCTAGGTCAGCTGCTGTTCTAAGCACTTCACAGGTATTTACTCATTTAATCCTTAAAATAACCCTATAAGGTCAGTTCTATTATTATTTACTCTCTCCATTTGATGAAATAGAGAAAAATCAGGAATGCAGGAGGCAGAAGTAAAACTCATGGGTTCCAGAGCTTAGGATTTTAATCACAAAGGAGAAGATTAAAATATCATATGAAGAGATAATAAGCAAGATGGGGGCAGAGTAAGAAGCTCTTTGAGTCAGCTTGTGCTACAGGGCAGATAGTAATCACACAGATCTATCTAAAGTACCTGTTTGGGGGCTCCAGGAAACCAGAAGAACATCCTACAACATCCTTGAATGAATAGAAAGAGGAGACTGTCCATCTGCAGAGAAGATTTGTGGGTAGAGCACTCCATGCCCCAGAGGCGGGTGCCCATCCTCCACTGACAGCACAAGCCACCTCGGGAGCTATTCTGTGGTTGGAATTAGAAGCTCCATTTCCCAAAACTAGGGGAGGAAGAGAGTGTTGGGCACCAACTTCAGCTACTGATTAGTAAATTCGGCTGGCTAAAGTATAATCCTAAGAACAGCTAAAGTTTGAACCTATCCAAGTCAGAAAGAGTCTAGTAGCCGCCATTGTGACTCTGACCCCAGCATGAGGGGAAGCCAGGCTGACTTAAAATCACAGTATGGTAGGGACCAGCTTCTTTCACCCAGATCAGACTGCAGCCCTAGCCTAGCCTTCAGCCCCACCTCTAGCAGGGAAGAAGCTGGCAGGCCCTGCACCAGCCTCTCCTGGTAACTGCAGGTACATTCAGCTGGCACAGATTGAATAGTCTGAAGTCTATGGGGGCAACTGCAGTCATTTTGGATCTGCACAACATAGATTGCTGCCCATATCTGCAGCTCAATCCCCTCTCCAGGCAGGGGAAGAAGGAGTGTGAAGCTTCACCATTCTCTCTGGGCAACTACAGTCTAGGCCTGCATGACTTGGATTATAATACACAGCTGTTGCTCTGTCCCTAGGCCTGGCAAAGGAGAAAGGTGGGAGAAGTTACATTCATCTCTGAGGAAATATGGGCAGCTTGAGCCTCCACAGCTTACAGCACTAACTACATCCTCGTCTCTTACTACACAACCAGCAAGTGAAAAATGGCACAAAAGCCCTAAACTAAAGAGAGAAATGGCACCCAGAATAAACACATCTAGTAAGCCAGATGTCAAGACAGCAACAAAAAATTACAATCCACACCAAGAAACAAGAAGATATGGCCCAGTTAAAGGGACAAGATAAGCCTCAAGATGACATAAAGGAGTTGAGAGAACTAATCATAAATGTTCAAACAAATCTCCTTAATAAATTCAATAAGATTGTTAAAGAGATTAAGCATATTAAGAAGACATTGGATAAGCAAAAGGAGAATTTGAAAGCATAAATAGAAAAATAGCAGATCTTACAGGAATGAAAGGAGCAATAAATGAAATTAAAAATACACAGGAATCATATAGTAGCAGATTTGAGGAAGCAGAAGAAAGGATTGGTGAGCTTGAAGAAATGGCCTTGAAAGCAAACATACAAAAAAATAGATGAAGAAAAGAATGGAAAAAATTGAATAACATCTCAGGGAACTAAATGGCAGCAAGAAACATGCAAACATACACATCATGGGTGCCCCAGAAGGAGAAGAAAAGGGAAGAGAATCACAAGGAATATTTGAAGAAATAATGGTAGAAAATTGCTCAAACTTATTGAAAGACATAGATTTCCATGTCCAAGAAGCACAACGTACTCCCATCCAAATAAATCCAAATAGACCAATTCCAAGACACATACTAATAAGAATTTCAAATGCCAAAGGGAAAGAGAGAATTCTAAGAGCAGCAAGGGAAAAGCAATGCATAACATATAAGGGATACCCAATAAGATTAAGTGCCAATTTCTGAACAGAAACAACGGAAGGAAGAAGAAAGTGGTATGAAATATTTAAGATACTGCAAGAGAAAAACTGCCAGCCAAGAATCTTCTATCTGGCAAGATTGTCTTTCAAAAATGAGGGTGAGTTTAGAATTTTCACAGATAAAAAGAAACTGACAGAGTTCATAACCAAGAGACCGGCTTTGCAAGAAATACTAAAGGATGTGATACAGTCTGAAAAGCAAAGACAGGAAAGAGAGGTTGGGAAGAGAGTCTAGAAATGACGATTATATCAGTAAAAGTAACTAAAAGTCTCTAAAGAGTGGTGAAAATAAAATATGACAGATAAAACCCAAAGGTCAAAATGGGTGAAATAAGAACTTCCTTTAGAGTAATAACATTGAATATTGATGGATTAAACTCCTCAATTGAAAGACACAAACTGGCAGAATGGTTAAGAAAATATGAGCCACCTATATGCTGTCTGCATGAGACTCAACTTAGACCCAAGGATACCAATAGATTTAAAGTGAAAGGCTGGAAAAAGATATTCCACACATGCAGAAACAACAACAACAACAACAAAATAAGCCAGCATAGCTATATTTAAATCAGATGAAATAGACTTTAAAAGACGCTACTAATGCACAATCTGAAGATGAAGTCAGGAAGAAAAATTCCGTTTACAACAGCAACTTAAAGAATCAGATATTTAGGAATAAACTTAACCAACGATGTAAAGCACTTGTATTCAGAAAACTACAATGCATTGTTAAGAGAAATAAAAAAAGACCTAAATACTTGAAAGAACATTCCATGCTCATGGATTGGAAGATTAAATATCATTAAAATCTCAATTCTACCCAAATGGATAAACAGATTCAATGCAATCCTGATAAAAATTCCATCAGCATTTTTTAAATAAATGGAAAACACGATTATTAAATTTATTTGGAAGGGTAAGGGGTCCAGAATAGCCAGAAAATCTTAAAATGGAAAAGCAAAGTTGGAGGACTCTCATCTCTGGACTTTAAATCAAATTAGCTAGCTACAGTGGTAAAAAACAGTATGATACTGGCATGAAGACAGACACATAGACAAATAGAACCGAACTGATGGTTCAGAAAAAGACCCTCAGTTCTATAGTCAACTGATGTTTGACTAGCGTGTCAAACCCACCCAGCTCAGGCAGAACAGTCCATTCAACAAATGGTGCTGAGAAAACTGGATATCCATAGCGAAAAAGAAAGAAAACACATATCTCACACCTTATACAAAAATTAACTCAAAATGGATCAAAAACCTAAAAAAAAAAAAAAAAATCAAGAACCAAAAAGCTTCTAGAAGAAAACGTAGGAAAACATCTTCAAGACCTGTTGGTAGGTGGTGGATTCCTAAAGGAGATAAGAGGAGGACTGAGATGGACTACTGATGCTTAATGTGTGTAAAAGTTTTAACTAACCTTACCATAAAAATGTGAAAGTGTATCGAGTTGACGGTAACACATAGTGAGAAACAGCTGGTTTATAAATGGGAATGTGGCTGGAAAGGGTATTTTAGTGATACAAATGTCAACTGAAAGAAAGCTATAGAATAATCTAGGGACTGAATAACACAGTAAACTCAGAGGTGGATGAGAATTGTGGTTGATGGAACAAATGCAAGGGTGTCCTTTGTGAGCTAGAGCAGATGTCCATCACTATTGCAGGGCGGTGGGAATGTGGAGAAGCATGGGAAAAATATAACTGGAGTGAACTATGGACTGTGGTTAACAGCAATACTGTAATATTCATGTATCAATACCAAAGATGTACCATGATGTTAATAATGGGAGAGTAGGGAGAAAGCTTGCCAAATGTATGGTATGGACCATGGTTAATGGTAATAGTCTGATGATATTATCTCATAATCTCTAACAAATGTTCCACCATGGTGTGATGTGTTGATAGAGGGGTGTTGTATGGGAATTCTGCACATATGCATGATTGTTTTGTAAGTTCACAACTTCTATAATAAAAAAATATTTTAAAAAATAATAGAGTATGTTGGGGGAAAATACACCAAATATAATAGTTATTAGTAAGATTTTGATGATATTCAATTGTAAAAAATGTCCACAACAATGCAAAGTGGTAGATTGATGTATGGGACCACAGTATAATGTTATGCATGTTTGCTTTGTAAATTCACAACTTTTATTATACACTTATTATTTATATATATAT
Source organism: Cabassous unicinctus (assembly GCA_029593785.1). Classification (NCBI taxonomy): domain Eukaryota; kingdom Metazoa; phylum Chordata; class Mammalia; order Cingulata; family Chlamyphoridae; genus Cabassous; species Cabassous unicinctus. The sequence continues at coordinate 17,883 of JAQZBX010030968.1, forward strand.
TCATGTGTATAAATGATATAAAAAATAATAATAGGGTGGCTTGAGGGAAAAATACACCAAATGTAAGATACTTTGGTTAGTAGTAATATATTGAGGATGCTCTTTCATCATTAGTTAAAAATGTTTCACAAAAATCAAGGTTTTGATGGTGGGGTGAGGGATGGGAGCCCTGTATGATGTTATGTATGTTTGTAAGTTAACAACTTTTACTATCCACTTATTGTTTATGAATGTATATGCATGAGTGATATACTTTAATAAATTAAAAGAATATATATAATGTGAGCAGTATTAGGTACAATCATATTAAAATGAACCTTTCAAATTTTTTCCAAACAAATGAAGAATAAATATAAGAATAAATTAATGTATAAAATAAATAAATGTATATAGGAATCATGACTCGAGCCAGAAACTGATGACACTGAGTATAGAATATGAAATCTACTTGCCAAAAAGGTGAAGGCCTAAATGCCTTTATAAATGAATTCTGACAAGGAATAGATGCATCTACAGAAACTACTATTACTATTACTGCTACTATGAGTGATAATACAAATACAACCAGCAAAAACTGGCAGAAACATCTTTCTCAAAGTCCAGAAAACAGTTAAAGGACTGGAATAGCAGAATGCATACCAAATCAACAAGAATACTTAAAAGCAAGAAGATCTTCTAGTGCCCTGGATGTCCCCTCCTTCATCCCTCACCAGCTCAGTGCAGAACCAGCCTTTGTTTCCAGTATGGATCTCTGGTCCTGGTTTTCAAGGGAAAAAAGTAACCCTCATGCACATACTGGAAGCATGTATGTCTGGCCCAGTCTGTCTTGTGGTGCCTGGGACCACTGTCTCAGGCCTGAGACATGCTGTGCCAGAACTCGCCCTGGATATAGACGGTAGTTCACAGAGCTCTCCTACAGAAGGCTGTGGGAGACCAGTCAGGTGCTTGCCTGGGACAAGGATTGCTGGCCATAGGGCATTACCGGGCAGTGTGAGGGAATTGTTTCCTAGGAAAGAGGGAACATCCATATGATTTAAACTGGGGAATTCCTAGGACTACATGTGCATGCCCAAGACAAGATGCATACCTAGAAAAGAACAGGATGGGTACCTACACTTTGGCTTTGAGCTAGTCTCTAAATTCATTGTATGGATAAACTGTGAAGGACAGCAAATGCACAAGTCAATCTTCAGAGACTGGGGAAAGTGTTCTCGTTTTTTTCCTTCTTTTTTATTTTTTGTTTCTTCTAGGAATGCAAGGAAAGTTCTGTCATAACACTTGTTCTGCTTAAGAAGAAATGCCCCAGAGTTTAAATTCCAATAGTAACACTTTAAAATATCAAAATGCTCAGGTCTCACAACAGATTACAAAACATGCAAAGAAACAGGAAGCGTTATTCCAGGCAAAGGAGAAGATTAAAGCTTTAGAAATATCAATGAGGAGGACTAGACCTGGTACATTCTGGACAAAGACTTTAAAACAAAATGTTCTTAAATAGATTCAAAGAGCTAAAGGAAAGCATAGTCAAAGAACTAAAGGAAAATAGGAAAATAATAGATGAACATAAAGAGAATATCATGGAGAAATGGGAATTATGAAAATGAGCAAACAGAGCTGAAGACCACAGTAACATAATTTTAAAATTCCCCAGAGAGGTCCAACAGCAGGATGGAGCTGACAGAAGAATCAGTGAACTTGAAGATAAGACAACTGAAATCATTCAGTCTGAGGAAGAGAGAGAAGAAAGAATGCAGAAATGTAAACAGAGCTTGAAGAACCTATGGGACAACATAAAGTGTACCAATATACACATTGTGGAAATCCCAGAAAGAGAAGAAACAGAGAAAGAACCGGAGGTAATATTAAAAAAATAATGACTGAAAACTTCACAAATTTAACAAAAAACATGAAATTTCACATCCAAGATGTTCAAGGAACTCCAAACAGTATAAACACAAATGGACCTATACTAAGACATATAATCAAACTTTCAAATTCTGAAAGCAGTAAAAGAGAAGCAACTTGCCACATACAAGGGATTCTCAAAATAATTCCATGCCAATTTTTCATCAGAAACCTAGGTGGCAAGAAGGTAGTGGGATGGCATATTTGAAGTAGTGAAAGCAAAAAATGCCAACCAGAATTCTATATCTGGCATTATTGTCTTCCAAAATGGGAAGCAGAGTGAGCATCACCATCCCCAAATCCCCAAAACTGAGGAATGAACAACATAAGGAGGGATTGCAACTATGCACTAAAGTAAAGTTATTATTATTCTAGCAACGGAAGAACTTGTATCATTGATATAAAGACAGTGGCCATCAGAGTTCTGAGGGAAAGGAGAGGGAAGAATAAGTGTAACATGGGACAGTTTTGGTTCATTGGAATTGTTCTGCATGACACTGCAATGAAAGATACAGGCCATTGTATATTTTGTCAAAAACCTATAAAATTGTGCAGTGCAAAGTGCAAACTATAATGTAAACTATGGACCATGGTTAGTAGCAATGCTTCAGTATGTGTTCATCAATTGTAATAAATGTACCACACTAGTGAACAATGTTGTTAATGGGGGAACTTGTGGGAGAGGATGGGGAGGGGTACATGGGGATCACCTATATTTTCAATGTAACATTTATGTAATCTAAAGTTTCCTTCAAAATAAAGAACAAAGAAACAAATGAGGGTGAGATTAAGACATTTCCAGATAAACAGCAGCTGAGGGCATTCATCACCATTAGACTGGCCCTACATGAAATGCTAAAGAGATATCTGTAGGTTGAAAGGAAAGGGCCCTAGACAGTAGATAAAGCTGCATGAGTAAATAAGGATGTGCAGTAAAGATAACAACATGGGTAGTATCATATTTTTGGTTAGTAACTCCACTTTTTACTTCCTACATGATCTAAAAAGAAAATGCATAAAATGTAATGATAAATCAGTGGCTTTGGACACATAATATCTAAGAATTCAGTTTGTGACAAAAACTACATGAAGGTGAGGGGACAGAGCAGAATAGGAACATAGTTTGTGTATACTATTGAAATTAACTTTGTCTCTAAGCCAACAAGAATATTAAAGATTTAGGATGTTACATGATGCCCCATTACAACCACAAAAGAAATATTGGAGAATATGCAAATCCATATTGAGATCTGAAATTTGAGTACAGGTTGCCAGGGCAAGGGGGGACAGGGGAAAGGGAAGTCAATTCATAATGGGTTTCTGTCTCAGAAAATGAGAAAGTTTTAGTAAGGGAAGTTCATAAGGATACTGCAAAAGTGTAAATATGAGTAATCCTACTGAATTGTATGCTTGGGAGTGGCTAAGATGGGAAAGTTTATGTTTTATATGTTCCCACAATTAAAAAATAAAGAATGAGCAACTAAGGACACAATGAAAATTAAATGCAATACATGATCCTGTACAGGATCTAATAATAGAGGAGAAAAGGCCCAAAAGGACATTATTGGGACACATGAAAAAATTGGCATTTAGATTGTAAGCTTTCTATAAATGTTAAATTTCTTGAACTTGATAATTTCACTTATTTTAATTCTAAAATCTGATAAGAAAATCCTATTCCTTACTTTTATAGGAGATGACTGTTACATACATTTGACTCAAAATTTATATAAGAATTTATTTCTCAAAAATGGCAAATATAATACTAGTTGGATGAGCTTCTGGAGGAGTAATTACAAAACACCTGTGGCATGCTGGTGGCTTCTGGAACCATAAGACTGTGGGAAGTGGAGGGGGTTCAGGGGAGGAGATTAACTAGCTTTGCCCTAGAGACAGCTGGAAAGGACATTGGGAATTAAAGTTATAAGTCACCTGGGATGTGAGGTAATTACAATGACTTCTCAGTCAAATCCAAGGGGAGGCTCTGTAAGAGTGAGATGCCATTTGAAGGCAGGGCTCCTACATGAATATCCTATCTCCCAAATAGCAGAAACTAAGCCAATATTTCACTGCCAGCCTGCATGTGAAGCAATTCAAAGAACAACCATTTGAAATACAGTTAGTGAAACACAGTAGACCTAGAGGCAGAAGAATCTCCTGAGTTGGTTTCTTCTGATTTGGGGGCTCAATTCCATAGCAGACACGTGATCAAAGCACTAAATCCTAAAACTAAATTGAGAAGATAATTGTCAGATTTCCTTGAGATTTGGAGAACATATTGCAAAATGTTGTGGATATCAGATGGCTCAGGAGAACCATGAGGATCTCAAAATCTTTAGAGGGTCTAAGAATCACATAGTAAGTCAAATTAAATTCAATGGTATTTTCAGTGTAAAACAATGAAAAACCAGCATTGGTACAGGCTTCTTGAGTTTCAAAAGGTTAATTTAACTTTTCCCTTTGGTCAAAAATATTGTGGATGGCACTGCTTTGGTTGTTACGGTCAATTTATTTAAATGGCATATTTAATATATTCATAACATATTGATCTGGAAGCATGTTGAGAGAAACATGCTAGCAAGTCACGAGGAATTTACAGTGTTATTACTGAGCACATCACTGCTTCCACTACAAGAATGTCCATTTTAAAGGCTTCATATTCTACTAAGATGCTGCAGTGAATCATAAGCCATTTATTGTGAAATCAGTGGCCATTAAAGCAAATTAATTTCTATGAGCTGCTGAGAATTTACTACTATTTAACAGTCCAATAACTATATAAACTATATGCTTTGTATATAGGTAGATATGGATATTTTAATAAGTCTTATGGGTAAATATGCAACTTTAGAATAAATCTATTTGCTAGGGTTTTTGGCATGTTCAACTTTTAATGGTAAAATATATGTTACTGGTGATGTAATTTCGTGTTCTTGGATATGGCAAAGAAGTTCACAATTCATGCTCGCTGATACTTACTTTGGGTTGAATTATGTTCTCCCAAAATAGATATGTTGATGTCCCAACTCCCACTATCTCAGAAATTACCTCATTTAGAAATAAGACATAAATTTAGAAATAAGGTCATATCAGATGGGAACTAGTTCAGCTAAAATGAGATTACACACAATTCAGGTGGGCCCCAATCCAATTTGACTGCTGTTTTCATGAGAAGAGGCAATTTGCACATGAAGAGAGAGAATCCAGGACGTCATTGAGCCCTGAGGCAAAGATTGGCATGATGCCACAGGTGCCAAGGAGCGCCAAGGGCTTTCTGGTCTCCACCGGAAGCTAAAAGATGCCAGGAAGGATTCTCCTCCACAGGTTTCAGAAGATGCGTGGCCCTGCTGACACCTTGATTTCAGACTTCAAGCCTCCATATCTCTGAGACAATGAATTTCTGTTATGTTAAGCCACCCCGTTTGTAGTGCTTTATTACGGCAGCCATAAGAACTTTTAAAAAAGATTTATTTAATTTATTTATTCCCCCCTTTCCTTGTTGTTTTATGTTTGTGCTCACTGTCTGCTCCCTGTGCCCATTCTCTGTGTGCTCTCTGTGTCTGCTCATCTTCTATGTAGGAGGCACTGGGAACCTAACATGGGACCACCTATGTGGGAGAGAGGCGCTCAATCACTAAACAAGCAATTCTTGACTCAATGATTCATGTTGCAAGAACTATCTAACCAATTTAGGAACCTGTTCATTCATGCTCCATATTACATGGAGTTAACAAATGCACTTCATGTATAACAAATAGCTTACATATTACTAGTGCAACATAATAACATTTGCAGCAAATATTAAATTATGAACATGTTAATTAGGATATGAAAATTTAATCACAGAACTGGGAACTAGAATGGAAAATACAGATTTGACAGAATAGTGAGAAGTTATCAAGTTTTACCTCCCACCTCCATTTAGACATACAACTAATAATTTGCAAGGAACACATATCTCTCTTAATAGCCTCTCTCAGTTTTAAACAATGCTCCAAAAACCTCATTGCTAATTAAATGGCTAGCTCACAGAATCTTTTGGTCTGACCATAGAGAAATAAAGAGAAAAAGAATATTTTTTCCATATCCCAGAATGTGAGAAAAGCATATAGGAATATCAACTAGTGCATAACTTTGGTTGCATCACGTTTAATGACCGGATTAGAAAGTCAAAACAGGCAGACTCCATTATATGCATGATGGCCTTTCTAGGCACTGTCCAAAGTATGCAGTCTGAGAAAACAAGAAAGTCTGGCTCTTTAACAAAGCAATCCTGGCCCTGTTTTACTCCATTGTCAATAAAAATTTCGCAAACTTTGGGGGGAAATGGGGAAAAGTTACATTTATATCTCTTGTCCTTTCAACTTATCTCAACTATTTGTTCTTGGCTACAACTTAAAAGCCAGTAAATTCTGGTCTGTTCCTTTCATTCAATTATCTATATAACACCCAGCAGTCAACAAAAACACCCATTAGCCAATAAAAACACCCATCAGCCAAATAAAAATATAATTTAGTTTTCTTACCTCCAGGTTAGATAATCAAATTCTTTAAACTTCTCTTGTTCTAATAATTCCCTCTGTATTACTCAGCCAAAGGGGTGCTGATGTTAAATACCAGAAATTGGCTGCTCTTTAGAAAGGGTATTTATTTGGGATAGAAGCTTACAATTACCAGGCCATAAAGCATAAGTGTTTACCTTCACCAAAGTCTATTGCCACGTGTTGGAGCAAGACAGCTGCCGGCATTTGCCAGGATTCTGGCTTCTTGGGTTCCTCTCTTCCCAGGACTCCGATTCTCTCTGGGCTCAGCTCCTCTATTTCCTCCACAAGGTCAACTGTAGACTATGAGACTCTCTAGGCTTTGCTTCTTTCCACAAGGCCAGCTGTGAACTGTCAGGTGAATAGCTCGTCTCTTTTCCTGGGGCCTTCTCTCCTTCCTCACGACCAAGCTCCTCTGCATGCTTGCTTCCCTGAGCTCCAGCATTAAAATTCCGCATCAGACTCCAACTCAAAAACTCCAACTCTGTCCTTTGCTATGTCTTTTATCTTTGATTCCCCACCCATCAAGGGGTGGGGCTCAATGCCTTACTAAGGTGGCCCAAACAAAGCTCTAATCATAAATTAATCATGCCCAGATGAACAGACCAGTTCACAAGCACAATCCAATATCTATTTTTGGAATTCATAACTATACCAAACTGCCAAACTCTTACACCCTCTAATGTACAACATTCAAATTTTCCAAATCCCTTTCAGTTGTAAAGTTTCAAGTCAGAAGCAGTAGCCCTGTATCAATTTTTTTTTTTCAGTTAGGCCAGTAAAAAGAATTTATTTGGGAAATGGGGGAAAGAACAGAACTTGCTGAGAAATGGGATAGAAAGACAGAAATGCACACCAAGATCTGGTGTGGGTTCCTCTAGGCAGAGAGGCCCTGTGTCAATTTGACCACAGAAATATACTGAGGAGGAATCAAGAACATGTTTTAAATGAGGTTTAGTTTTGTTAGAATTCAGGCTATGAGTTAAAGAAACAAATACACATCACAGTAATTATGAGGGTAATAAAGTAGAATGCCAAAACATATACTTCTAGAATAAACTGAAGTAACTCTCCTATCTAAACTGATTATTTTCTCTCAAATTATGTATCTGTAAGTAGAAACTAATTTATTTTCAGGACTGAATGTGGCTTTTTACCTAATCTAATCTTCTATTTCCGAGTACATTTAATCTAAAATATAAAGTGGAAACAAGACAAGAGTAATGATGGCAAGTATAAGGAATAAAGCATGCAACACCAAGAGTAGAAAAGTTAAGAATGGGAAGTTAAAAATAAGAAAACATGGGGGAGAGATTGTGGCTCAAGCAGTTGAGCACCTGCCTCTCACATGGGTGGTCCGGGGCTTGTTTCCAGGTGCCTCCTGAAGAAGATAAACCATGAGCAAATAACGAGCAGACATCGAGCAAAAACAACAAGCAGACAAGCAAAAAAAAAAACCAAAGAAGAGAGTGGATGTGGCTCAAGCAGTTGAGCACCCACCTCCCACATGGAAGGTCCTGAGTTTGGTTGGTGCCTCCTAAGGGGGAAAAAAAAAAAAGACAATGAGCAAAAACAATGAGCAAATAGACAAGGGAGCCATCCAGGGGGATAAAGTACATTAAAAAAAAAAGAGAGAGAGAACACGACAAGAGTATAAGAAAAGATGAAGAGTTTGGTAAACAAAACTCAACAGAAAAGGTTTAGAGCTTGATTTCAGTGTGGCAGGTGTTGAGTCAATTAAAAGCCAGAACAATTATTTCGGCATCTGGGATGGTTAGCCTAATGTGTTAACTTGGCCAGGTAATTGTGCCCACTCAAGCAAGCATTGGGCTAATTGTAATACAAGGACATTTTTATGGACTTTAGCTACCAGAGAATTTACACCATAGATGGTTGATTACATCTACACCAATCAGGGAGATTGCCATCAGCAATGAGTGACATGTCATTCAATAAGTTGAATGCCTTAAAAGGGGAAGTGATTTCAGGATTCAGAGAGAATTTCCCAGTTCGTTTTTGGACAGCCAATGTCTCCTGGAAACTCATCAAGGACATTCATCAGACTTTCATGGGAGCCCCTGGTTTACAGCCTGCCTGCGGAACGTGGACTTGTGTCTTCACATGAGAGACTCTTATGAAATCTCATATTATTGACAGATATCTCCTGTTGATTCTGTTTCCCTAGAGAACCCTGATTAAAAAGCATCACACTATA
>JAQZBX010030969.1:0-26548 GCA_029593785.1 Cabassous unicinctus
TGATTGTTTTCCTGCTCACAGAATGGATTACACAGATTTCTTTGGGCAAATATCTTGTAAGGCATCCTTTTTTGATGGTACCTTTGTGACATGTGGAGCTAAGTCAAGGTTATAAACACAATAATCAAAAACTATTTCAAAGCTATATATTTAAAAACAAAATGAAACAAATACTTAAAATAAATGCTTGCAAATCAAATGAAGCATCTGTCTGACCATCCTCAATGGGAAGCGAGAGGGAGGACACAGGATGACTAGGGCCCAGGTGGGAACACTTTGCCTTTTATGAAAGGAAAGCCTGACCCTACAAAAACAGCACAGATGTCGTTTCACATCATTAAAACCAATAACTCTGATCAGATTTTTTTTTTTAAGATTTATTTCTTTATTTTTCCTGATCCCCCAGCACGTCCCCATTATTTTGCGCTCGCTGTCTGCTCTCTGTGTGTTCTTCTGTGTCTGCTTGTCTTTTTAGGTGGCACCAGGAACTGATCCTGGGACCTTCAGGAATGGAGAGACGCTGCTCAATCTCTTGCACCACCTCAGCTCCCTGGTCTACTGAGTCTATTATTGTCTCTCTTCTATTTCTCTTTTTGTTGCATCATCTTGCTGTGCCAGCTCTCTGTGCAGGCCAGCTCTCCTGCACGGGCCAGCACCCGGCTTGGGCCAGCTCTCCGCTCGGGCCAGCTTGCCTTTCACCAGGAGGCCCCGGGAATCGAACCCTGGACCTCCCATATGGTAGATGGGAGCCCAATTGCTTGAGCCACATCTGTTTCCTTCGGATCAGATTTTTTTTATTTAAAAAAATTGCCCATGGAAACACTAGTTGAACTGTCTTTTCAAATTATCTGGTCAGAGGTCTTAATCCCAAGTGTTGTCAGGGAGACCGTTTTAGCAGGAATGAAAATAGGTTTTTCAGGTGCCCTCTGAAGCCCAGAGTAGAGGAGAATGTGAGACCACGGCGGGTTCAATGCCACGCAGCTATGGCCAATAAGCAATGTCCCCCAGACATAGGATGGGATGTACTGACAACCTCGCCACCCACATGTCCTGCCCCACCTTAACCTGCCATGGGTGGGAAACAGAATGCGATGGTTAGGCTCATGTATCAACATGGCTAGGTGATGGTATCCAGCTGTATGGTTAAGCAAGCACTGGCCTGATTGTTACTGTGAGGACATTTCATGGACTTAAATCATCAGTAAGTTGATTGCATCTATGGCTGATTACCTCTATAATCAACTGAGAAGATTGCCTACAGCAATGAGAGATGTCTCATCCAATCAGTTGAAGCCTTTAAAAGGAGAAGCTGTAGGAAGAAAGAATTTTCATTCTGCTTCAGCCAGCCAGCTTCTTCTGGGGAATTCATGGAAAACCTTCATCAGAGTTTCCAGCGTGCAGCCTGCCCTACGGAATTTGGACTCGTGTATCCCTGCAGTCGCCTGAGACAATTTTATAAAATCTCACACTATTTACAAATATCTCCTGTCATTTCTGTTTCCCTAGAGAACCCTGGCTAATACACAGAATAACCACATTTGTAGCTAAAAGGAGGCTGAGCAGGTTCTGTATGGGGTTTGAAATTGTCCTCCCTTGAGAGAAATTCTATAGTGCTTTCACACGCCACTCCTTAGCATCCACTTGGCCTCCTCAGTGATCTGCACTGGATTTTGTATTCTATTCCAAAATGTGTTGCAACAGCCTTGAGAATGACCTTCACATGGATAGGTCTCTATGTACTGACAGCGACAGGTTCCTGTGAGTTCAAACAATCTTCTCTAACCAATTCTTTCCTCCCCTTTGTCTGCCCACCTGACGTATGGTGTGCAGGGAGATGATGCCAGGACTTCAAGCCACAGAAGAGTCATTTACTGGCTTTAGCAATAAGGACCCAAGCCTCCCTTGACATCGTATTTTGTCAAGTTTTTCAATTAGAACGAAAAATTAGCATGAACTCATTTGGTGCCTGTCTGGGTGAACTCCTGCTGTGAGCAGTAGAGACAAAATGAGTCTGGAACCCATAAGAAAAACAAGACTGGTGTGAAGATATTAGAGTGATGAAAACAAATAAAATGGCAGATGAGAAACTGCTTTCCGCAACCAACCGCCACCCTGTCTTTATTCTCAGGTTATGGACACAGCTAGACACTCTCTTGTACGATGGTTACATCTGTCTCCTACAATACACACCACTGTGGGAACAAAGGCCTAAGCACAAGCCTCCAGTGTCATCCTTTGAGGAATAAGGGAGCATTCACTCACTTCCTCGTACATTTAGGGTTGTTTTATAAACCCCCCACCCCCCATACACGCACCCCTTCTCTGGACAATAGGTTCAGTAGACTGCTAACCTGTTCCATTTGACAAAAATGCCAGACTCCCTAGAGTTTGTGGGTTACAGAGCAGGGCTGAAGTGGTTGCTTTCACCACTGAAGCAGAAATCAATGAATCACCTGTGCTGTTCCCAAAAGGAAAGCCTTTTAGTTTTCCAGGAGCATGTGAGGCCGCGTGCCAGCAAGCTTGACATACTCTGCATGTTGCCAGCAGCTATTCCTTCAAGGCCAGAAGCTATCTCTGAATATAAATGCCTGCTGAGCAGGCAAAGGTCACAGGCAGAGGGTCTCTGGAATTCTACATCAACATGTTTTTAAATGATAAGGATAAAGCTGCCCACACTAGCGATAACAGGAAGAGCTCGGGAGTTTTAGCATCTTAGAAATTAGATATTACAGAAACATAGCAGTTACTACTCTCGGGAAGCATGAGAAGAGGACATGGGCTTTGAGGTTTGGAGGTGTTACCTTCTCTAACCCATAACACCTGTAGAAGAGTTTGTGAAGAAAAATCAGGAACGATGACAGCATCATTTGCAACGGAGATGCAGATTCTAGAGCCTATTGACAACGTAGAACTCCATACTCTACTATTTACTAGCTGTGTTACCTTAAAAATTATGTCATTTCTCCATGACTCACTTCCCCCATCTGTAAAATGGGTATAATAGAAGCACCTATCTTATTTGAGGAGTAAATAGTTTAATTCCTTGCATTAAGTTCTATCTACTCTGGCAGAATCATGAAGACTTCCCCATTCTTCCAAGTTCTTTCCTTACCCTGGAGTAGATTGTGTTTCCAATGATAGCCACATCTCTCATTCCAAATGCTCTTTTACAATATGAACTTGCTACTCTCCTATAATGTGGGAGAATCTGGGCTGGGCTTGAAGCCCTTTTTTTTTTTTTTATTGAAGTATATCATTCATACATGAACATACATAAACAATAGTGTATAGTAGCAGCTGGTTTATAAATAGGAATGTGGCTGGAAAAGGTAGTGTAGGGATGTAAATGTCAATTGAAAGGAAGCTAGAGAATAATTTAGGGACTGAATAACCTGAGGCCTACTTTTGACCAACAAATGCTAACACTGTGTAAATTCCAAGATAGGGCTGTAAGAGATATGCAGCGTCCATCTTCCCCTTTTGAAATGCTCCTTCTTGAAACCCAGTGACCATGCTGTGAGGAAGCCCAAGTAGCCATAGGGAAAAGCCCATGGGGAGAAGCACAGAGCTGACCTCCTAGCTAGTGCCCCAGTATCATCAGGGACCTTCAAGTTGTCCCAGTGCCCCAGCTATGTGAAGCAGAAAAGTCTCCTGGTCAATCCACCAAATCATGAGAAATAATTTTTGTTGTTTTGAGCTACCATGCAGCAATAGGTAACCAAAATAGACCCAAAAAGAACTTAACTTCTATGTTGACACCAGAAAAGTCGCTGGTGCTTTTGTCCAGGACTATGGCCTGCATTACTCCATCCAGGGCCATCATGTAGCCCTACGCACACCCCAAGGCGCTGTCCCTTCCCACCATCACGGATTCTTTGATGAGTTTGTGGCGAGCCCTCTCCCCGCCAGGGTTGCAGCTATGTTTCTGCCCCGCTTGTTGCTTGAGATCATATACCCATTTCTCTGCATTTCCTGCTGGTAAAATGCACCTATCAGAACAGAGAACACAGGCAGTGAGAGACTTTTCTTCCTCGGGGCGAGAATCCTGAATGTCCTGGCTCCCCCACCTAGGTCAGGAGCAGCTTTCACCTCCGTCTCTAAGAGCCCAGGGTCCTGGAACCATCCGCACCAGCATCCAGGCTCCAAGCATGCAATTCCCTCATGCATCAGGCTCTCTCACACCAGTGTCCTTGCCCGTGCACTCCCTCCATATGGAATGCCACTTGACTCACCTGGGTCCTCAAGCTCTCCTCTCCACCTCCTCCTCAGCTATCCCTCCCTTCCCTTCACCACTCTCTGCTGGACAAGCTCCCATCCTCCAGGCTTACCTGAGGACAGAGGCACTTACCACATTGTCTCATCATTGCTTGTCTTGTTCTTCCTGCTTCGCTACCAGCCCCTGGGGATGGGACTTCAATTTTTCATCACCGCTATTATCCTAGTGCTATGGTATTTAATAGACACTCAATAAGCACTTACTTAATAAAGTCATAAAATGTGGATAACAGTTCTTTTCACCTTCTCCACAAGCTTGTTGGAGGATCCAGTCCTTCCGATTAGAGTCAATTCCCCTGCGAATGCTTTTCTAGCAACCCGTACTTCTCTGCTAGATTTACCACCATCGCAGTTAGTGATTGTATTGTGTATGTGTTTCTTTAATGTCTGTTTCCTCCCCCCACAGACACACACATCCAAACACATTTTCCTGGTTCTTGACTTGCTCCCTCACTGCTATATTCTCGATATCTAGCACTGTACCTGACACTTAGTAGGTCCTCAAAAAGCATATATTGAATGAATGTACCACATGAGAGATGAAGCTTCTTGAAGATGGCGGAGCTTCCAAAATCGAAGTTATTTGCCCTGCTCTTTATTTTTACCTCTAATAGCCTCTTCTTTAAGTCGTGATTCAGGATATAGGTTCTGAAGCCACCAGGCCATCTCGTCTGTGTGATCTTGAGCAAGTTTCCCACCCTCTCTGTACCTCACTTTTCTTGCCATGAAAATGTAGCTGTAATCCTACTTACCTCATAGGGTCATTGGGAGAGTAAATGAGGTCACGTTAAGAAAGCTCTTGCAACAGGGACGGGGCCACACCTCAGCTTTGATTATACTTACTGCCAATCCCTACTAATATTTAGTAGGCAACATTGGCTTCCTTCTACCCTTTAAACTGACTGTCCTGGGTCCTCTTGAGCCCCAGAAGAGTCATTTTTCAGCTCAATCAGTGTCACTATTACAATTATGCAGAATGTGAAAAGAGAAACAGGAACAATAGACCAGAGTTTTCTTTAAGATTTCTTTTATTTATTTATTTCTCCCCACCCCCCACTCCCCACCCCCTCATTGTTTTGCGCTTGCTGTGTCTGTTCGTTGTGTGCTCGTCATCATTTTAGGAGGCACCAGAACCAACCCCGAGACCTCCCATGTGGGAGGGAGGCACCTAATCACTTGAGCCACCTCTGCTCCCTGCTTTGTTGTGTCTCTCATTGTGTTTTCCTCTTTGTGTCTCTTTGTTGCATCATCTTTTTGCATCAGCTCATTGTCTTGCTCATCTTCTTTAGGAGACACCGGGAACCAAACCCGAGACCTCCCATGTGGTAGGTGGGAGTTTAATCGCTTGAACCACATCTACTTCCCTATTTTTTTTTGTTTTTGTTTTTTAAGCTGCTACACACCAAAAGAAATCCCTGCAGGTGGCCCCACCCTCCCCCATGGGCTGCTCCTCTCTCTTGTCCTCTTCTACCTCTCCTGGACATCAGAGCACTAAAGAGGCTCTGTTAATCCCTGTGAGATGCTTTGCCAAGCCCATGAGGATGTCTGAATATAAATTCCACTGTGCTGGGGCTGGAAAGTGAGAGAGATTTCTCTTTCCTGAGAAAACAACAGAGAAACTGGGGAAAGAACAAAGGAAAATGTGAAGCAAAAATAAAACTCAATCCTGGTTCAAAACAGGAAAGGATTTTAAGACTGGCTGTTTTCTCTCCCACTTGTTGCTTCAGTGCAGTGAGAATGCACTGGCTTTGGCTCAGATTTTAAGATTTAGGGGTTTTATATGGAAAAGAAAGTCTTCAATTTCTTTATATTTCTCTGTTACCTGAATAAACAAATAGAAGGGAATAGAGGGGTGGCTATGGCCCAAATCATTTACCCTAAGTTATGGAAGAAAGAGATAAAGACACCTGCATGCAAATACACTCTCCTGTAGATCCTCTCACTGCCAAACAAAAGTTATTTTCTGGTCTCATAGGCTGTGAGCATCTCAGAAACAAAGACATGCCTTTCATACTCATCTGTGAATTCCTAGTGCTTAGCCCCAGACCTGTTTCACAGTAGGTATTCAATAAATAATGGATAGATGGATGGATGAATAAATGAATGGATGGATGGATGGATGGATGGATGGATGGCTTAGCCCTAAGAGTTAGCTGGGAGGCAAAAGGGAAGCAGGTACAGGTAATCCATTCTGACTAATCAACAGCTCACTGAATGGTCCTTCCTTTCAATCATCCTCATGAGGACCTTTAAAAATCAGATAGTAGTCCAAGTCCTCAAAAAATATGAACTCAAATCAACTTTAATGGCCTGGGTTGATGGGGTTGGATTTCTCATTTCCACTGGTGGTCAATGCCAACAAAATCTTGAGACCAACTTGAATTGGCCCCATGTCCAATGGTGACTAGGCGGCAAGGAAGAACCATTATTCAACTAGCAAGAATGTCCCAACATTCCATTATTTCCTGTTGACAACCCTGACCTTAACACATTAATTCATATTTTCCTCTTATGAGTCAAGCAATTCTAGAGCTTCTGAGCCAACTTTTATTTACCACATGTGACAGAGATTGTTGGTGCCAACCCGAGACCCACTCTCCCGTCTTTCTTACCAACAGAACCTTAATTTGTTTGAGGGTGGGAGGGCAACGGAGACACAGCTGGAAAACCCATGTACCAGCTGAGGGTATTCAGTTAAGTGAAGAAAAATAAAACCTTTAATTTGTTCAAAGCCACTGCTTTTCAGGACTTTGTTACTCACAACCAAGCCCATTTCCTAACTGCTATATCTAATATCCTGACTAAATAGTAACTGAAAGGAGCTGAAATGGGAAGTCGTAACAAGCAGGAAAAGAAAAGGAAATCTTTGATGATGAACTGAGCTGGTGATTGAAATGATAAGGTAAGCTAGGTGTGACTTTGCCAATTTGATAAAATTGCATTTAAACATATATCAGAACCTTGGAAGCACAACATTGTGAATGTAATTAACTGCACTGAATTATATATTTGAATGTGGTTAAAAGAGGAGATTTTAGGTTGTATATATGTTACTAGAATAAAAATTTTTTTAAAAAAGGATTGTACAACACAGTGAACCCTATTGTAAACGATGAACTACAGTTACTAGTGCAATTATAAAAATGTTCTTTCATGAACTGTAACAAATGTACCACACGAATGCAAACTGTTAATAAGAGGATGGTACATGGAACTCTGTATTTTATGCATGATTTTTCTGTAAACCTCCAACTTCTCTAATACAAATAAATAAATTTACCAGAACTTCGACATCTGAGTGAATGCTGTCTCATTCAAAGTGGTTACCTTGGGAGACAATACTGCTCTTTCTCAAAATATATTTGAGACTTCTTTTTGAACTGTCTTCTGAGATAACTTACAGGCTACACATTTCCATTTTCTGTTATGCTCACACCCCATTTAGGACAATGATAGCATCAATAACTTGATAACTCATCTCGTTGACCAGAAATAGTTCCACTCCAGATGACTTTTGACTATTGCAGAAAATCAACATACCTTCAAAGGATTTGTGTTGCCACCACTGAGGCCATTGAAATGCAATCGTATGTAGGCTGTGTCATCTGTTGGTCCTCTCCCAGCAAGACAGTACACAACAGAGAAGCTACCAGAGGAGAGTCCTGAACAACCATGCTGCCTGCATAGAACCCCTGTTCCCTGTGCTACTTCAGAAGGTGAGACTGCGCTGTTGGACTCCTACACCTGACCCACTTTGAAGCCACCAAACTATCTGAGTTAGTTCCCCTAACCCCCTGTTCCTGCCCTATCTCATCTTTGAGGGTCTCTAAATATGACTCAAGCTGGGCTCACTTGGGACATGACAATAGGCTGGGAGAAATAAAGTACAGATAATCCTGGCAAGAACCAGAAGGTAGTGGCATCCGCAGAGCAGAGCATTTCTATTCACGGCTGCCCTGTGCACATTCACAGGTGTAGATGGTCCTACGGACAAGCCAAGAGAGATTTGAAATAATCAGTTGGAGATTTGGGTAATCAGTTTGAAGACATGTCACAACAGGAGAGAAAATTTTAGCAAAGTCCAGGAGTCCAGGCAGCTACATCTAGCGCCTGGAAAGTTAATGGACTGGTTGATCACATTGAAAGTTAAAACAAAAGAGCTAAAGAACCAACAAGTATTGGAAAGTATGGAGGAGTAGAAGGCTGATTCAAAAGCAAATACTCACCTTCAGGTGTCAGCCAAGATGGAGTGGGCCCATTACAGCCTCTCTCTCCCACTGATTACAATTAAAAATCTGGACAGAATGCAAATAGCAACTACCTAAGGACTCTGAAAAATAAGCAAGAGCAGAAGATTTGGGGAAGGAAGTCAAAACTTGAAGAATGGCTACTCACAGCAATGCATTTACTCATTATTTCTTCCTTTATCTCTCAGCTTTGGCAGGCCAAAGACTTAGAACTGCAATGAAAAAAACTCCATGATTTACTCACTCTTTCTAACCAGAGGATTGGGAAAAAGGACCTCTGTGAGCTTGAGTGTGTGGCGAGAATCTTCCATTTTTTCCCTTCTTTTTTTCTCATTTTTCTTTTGCAACTCTACCCCAAGGCCAGCCCCAGTGACAAAATGGTATTGCTGCTTCCATCACAGCATAGACAGCTAAAATACAAGAAATCCCTGTCTCTCTAGTCAGAGAAACCAGAAAAGCGGACCTCTGGTAAACAGAGTGTGGGGGATATCCCAATAAAGATAGAGATAGAGACAGGCAACTTCTAATTCTGTGACCGGTGTAAGTCCTGTTATCACCCTTGAGTTATTCAAGGATGCAACAGACAGACCCAAAGAAGCAGAGCAAAGATTTTGAAAACCAAACTACAATATAAACCACAGTTCAAGTT
Source organism: Cabassous unicinctus (assembly GCA_029593785.1). Taxonomy (NCBI): domain Eukaryota; kingdom Metazoa; phylum Chordata; class Mammalia; order Cingulata; family Chlamyphoridae; genus Cabassous; species Cabassous unicinctus. Next base: position 9,172 of record JAQZBX010030969.1, read on the forward strand.
CAAGTCTAGTCTCCGAGCAGTGCATGCCTGGGGCAGACACAAATTATAGCAAAGTCTTTAAAAACTGAACTCACTGGAACCAATACCCACAAAAAGGGAGACAGATCTTGTGATCTGAACAGAACCAGTTTGATTGTTCATCCAAACAAAAAGATTGATGTTATCCAGAGGATTTAATAAGACCCAAAACCTCATGGTATAATATGCAAAATATTCAGGATTCATCCCAAAATTATATGATGTATGAAGATCCAAGAAAATATGCCCAATTCTCTAGGGAAAAAGACAATAGCAGCCAAAACTGAGACAACTCAGATGTTGGAATTATTTTTTAAAAATACATTAAAGCAGCTATTGTAACCAACTAGATGAGGTAAATATGAATGCTCTTGAAACAAACAGAAAGATAGAAATTGCAAGTGAAGAAATTAGAAACTATTAAAATGGAAAATTTTAAAATTAAAAATACAATATCTTCAATTAAGATTTTTTTAGGGGGGAATCTCAATAGTAGAAGGAAGATGACAAAGGAAAGAGCCAGTGAACTTGATGATAGATCAATAGAAATTAACCTGAAAAAGAGAGAAAGAGTAGGAAAAAATGAAAAAAGCATCTGGGACCTGTAGGCCAATTAGACTTCCAGAAGGAGAGAGGAAAAAGATTGGTGCAGAAAAGATATATTTGAAGACATACTGGCTGTAGATTTTCCAAGTTCATGGAACACTAGTTACAGATTCAAAGCAGCCAAAAACAACTGAAAACCAAGATAAAGTCTTGAAAGCAGCCAGAAGAAAACAACACATTATATATATATATATGTAAAGGATCAACAAGGCAAATTACTGTGAATTTTTCATCAGAAATCATGGAAATTAGATATAAATGGTCTAAGTACACTGATTAAAAGAGAGAGATTGGAAGATTGGATAAAAAAATCAATCTGCTATTTACTAATAGAACTTTACACTTCATACCCATTAGCATGGCTATTAAAAATAAATAAGTGTTAGCAAGGATGCAGAGAAATTAGAACTCTTGTATATTGTTGCGGGGGGGGAGTGTAAAATGGTGCAGCTGCTGTAGAAAACAGTTTGGTAGTTGCTCAAACAGTTAAACATAGAATTACTGTATGACTTGGCAATTTCATTTCTGCGTATATATTCGAAAGAACTGAAAACAGGAACTCAGGTACTATTAAACAACATTCATAGCATTATTCACAATAGCCAAAAGGTGAAAACAACCCAAGTGTTCATTAAAATATGAATGTATAAACAAACTGTGATGTATACCTAAATGGAATATCATTCAACCGTAAAAAGAAATGAAGTTCTGATGCATTCTGCAACATTGATGAACCTTGAAACATTATGCTAAGTGAAATAAGCCAGACACAAAAGGGCAAATATGGTATGATTCCACTTATATGAACTATCTAGGGTAAGCAAATTCATAGAGACAGAAAGTAGATTAGAATCTTCCAGGGACAAGCAGGAGGGGAATGAGGAAATTATTGTTTAATCTGTACAGATAGGTTATATGTAAAGAATGGAAAAAGATATAACCTGCAAACACCAATTAAAAGAAAGCTGGAGTGTCTATATTCATTTCAGATAAAGCAGACCTCAGAACAAGGAAATTCCTGGGGCTAAAGAGTAACATTACATAATGATTAAAAAGTCAATCACTCAGAAGAAATAACAATCCTAAATGTGTACACACCTGGGGGGCAGATGTAGCTCAAATGGTTGGGCATCCGTCTGCCATATGGAGGGATCTGGGACCTCCCAGTAAAATAAAGAAAAATATAGAAGGTGCGCAGGTGTGCCAGCCCCCGCCGAGCCACACAGCAAGATGATGACATAACAGGAGAGAGACACAGGGGAGAGCCAAGACGAGATGCACTAGAAAAACCAGAAACTGAGGTGGTGCAGGTGGCAGAACGCCTCTCTCCCACATCAGAGTTTCCCAGGATCGAACCCCAGTGAAGACAGGAGGAGAAGGATGAGAAGAGAGGGCAGGATACAGACACAGAGAATTCCCCAGTGAATGGACACAAAACAGCAAAATGGGTGCAGTTGGGTGGGGTTGGGTGGGGTGGGGTTAAAATGGATAAAAGAAATAAATAAATCTTTTTTAAAAATGTGTACACACATTTGAAGTAGAGCTTCAAAGCACATGAAGCAGAAATAATAAAACTAAAAGTAGAAATTAACAAGTCTACTCATCAACACTCATCTCAGTAATTGAAAGAACAAATAGAAAATCATCAAGGATATAGAAGACCTGAACAACACTATCAACCAACTTGATTTAATTTAGTTAACATTTATAAAACATTCCACCCCAAGAAAGCTGAGTATATTTTTGTTTCAACTACTCATGGAATATTCATCAAGATATATATCCTGGGTCATAACATAAAATTTAATGAATTTAAAATAATTGAAATCACATAAAGTATGGCCAGACTGTGAACACAATTTTTAAAAATGATCTTAATATGATCAAGAAGATGAAGGAAAATACAGAGAAAGAACTAAAAGATATCAGGAAAATGATCAATGTGCTCAATGAGATGAAGGAAAATACAAAGAAAAAAAGGATGTTGGGAAAACAACATACAAAGATATAATTTGTAAAAAGTACATAAAAGGTAAATGGACAAAAGCGTATAGGAACAGTGCATGTATATTTTTTTAAACCTCCTAGAACTTAGAAGTGAGTTTAGAAAGGTCACAGGACACAAGGTTAATATACAAAAATCAATCATATTTTTATATACAAACAAAGAATAATTGGAAATCAAAATATTTTAAAGTACCAAGGACAATAGCACCACACACTCAAAATTAAATACTTAAGACGTAAATCTAACAAAATATACACATGATATATATATGCTGACAGTTACAAGACCCTGATGAAAGAAATCAAAGAAAACATAAATAAATGGAGAAAAATACAGTGTTCATGGATTAGAAGATGCAATATTGTTAAGAGGTAATTATCCCTGTGAAGTTATTTTGTGAATCCCAGAAAAGATTATATTTTTGAACTAATCCTTTCCTGTGCATATGACACCCTTTGGTTGCATTGGATTTAGTTAAGGGACCTTGATTAGATCACTTGATTCAGTCACTTTTGATTGGACTACATCAGTGAGGCAGGACTCAGGTTGGGTCTCCACCCTTTTGCTTGGTCTTATATAAACTGAGAACACACAGAAAGACACAGAGAAAGGAAGCCACCTTTTTAGTCTTGGATGTGTGAGAAAGGAGAAAGGAGAGAGAGGATTCCAGGTTGACCTACAGCTCCAGAAGGATAGAGAAGCTCCAAGAAGCTCAAGAAGAGAAGCCCAGGGAGAGATGCCCGATCACCCACACCTGAGCTCAAGGAGAAAGTAGAGAGAGACTGGAAGACACACCATCTTGCCTTGCCACATGGCAGGACACCAGGATCACCAATAAGTGATTTTAGTAAGAAAGCATCTCTGGTGATTTGACCATTTCACAGCCTTGGAACTGTAAACTTTTACCCCAAATAAATCCCCTTTATAAAAGCCAACCCATTTCTGGTATTTTTTGCATTCACCTTTGGCAAACTAAAACACCCCCCAAACTGATCTATAGATTCTATGCAATCCCAGTCAAAATCTCAGAAAGGTTGTTTGTAGGTATTGACAAGGTGATTCTATAATTTATAGGGAATGCAAAGTAAATAGAATAGCCAGAGCAATTTTTAAAAAGAAGAACAAAATTGGAAGACTTGGGCTACCTGATTTTGAGACTTCTTATAAATATAAAGTATTCAATACAGTGTGGGACTGATGAAAGCACACACACACACAAAAAAAAACAACTAATAATTAATGGAAAAGAAAATACAGAAAAAAAAAACTGTACAAATATTACCCAACTGATTTTTTACAAATGTGCAAAGGCAATTTAATGGATAAGCAACAAATAGTGCTGGAACAATTTGAAATCCATATTTTAAAAGATGAACCTCAAACTATACCTCACATATACAAAAATTAACTCCAAACGTATAATAGACCAAATTGTAAAATGTAAAATTATTTCAGAAGAAAACATAGGAGAAAATCTTTATGTTTAAAAAAAAAAATTTAATTTATGAACAGTAAAATTTACTATGTATATTAATAAACGCTTAGAGTCATATAACCACCACCAAAATCAATACATAGAACACTTCCAGCACATTAAAAATTTCCTTGTTTAGCCATTATGTAGTTGATCCAACACCCCTCCTCTATTCCCTGGCAACCACTAATGTATTATCCATCCTTATAGTTTTGTCTTTTATAGAACTTCCTGTAAATGGAATCATACAGTAGGTAGCTTTGTCAGTCTGGTTTCTTTACTTAGCATAAGGCATCTGGCATTAATCCACATGGTTGCATGTATGAATAGTTTATTTCCTTTTATTACTCATATGAATGTATAACAATTTGTTTATCCATTCACCAGTTTGAAGGAAATTTATGGACTAGTTTTTGGTGATTATAAATAAATTTGCTGTAAACTTTGCTTATAGATTTTTGTGTCAACATAGGTTTACATTTCTCTTGGGTAAATGCTGAGAAGTGGGATTGCTGGATAATATAGTAAGTGCATGTTTAACAGCCAAACTCTTTTCCAAAGCATTTGGAACATTTCATTACCAACAATGTATGAGAGTTCCAGTTGTTCCACATCCTTAACATCATTTGATAATGTCAGTATTCCCCCCGCCCCAATTCTAACAGGCATTTTGTGGTATCTCATTGTTATTTAAATTTGCATTTCCCTAATCAATAATGACATTGAACATTTTCTTCATATACTTATCATCTGTATCATCTTTGGTGAAGTGTCTATATAAAATTTTGAACAGTTAAAAAATGTGATTGTTTCCTTATTGTTGACTTTTGAGACTCATTAATATATTCTGGATTCAAGTCCTTTGTCACAAATGTGATTTGCAAAGATTTTCTCCCAGTTTGGGTCTTGTTTTTCAATCACTTAATAAAAGTGCCTTGTGCAGAGCAAAAGTTTAAAATTTTGAAAAAGTCCAATTTATTAACTTTTTGTCTTTTATGGATCATGTTTTCAGTGTTGTCACTAATAACTCTTTGCTTAAGCAAATTTCAAGTTTAGTTAAGTCTTCACATGACCCGCTATCCTCTGGGGGCTTGTTTTCCAGAAGCTTGGAATTTCTGAAATCAGTCTCTGGTTTCTTTGTGCCCAGCAATTCAGTTCTAAGTTTATCTCTTTCCTCTCACATTTTGCAAAGAGAAACGAGGCTGTATTTTCCACATTTACTTTGGAAATCTTCTCAGTTATATGTCCAAGCCTGTCATTCTCAAATTCTGCCTTCCATCTAACATCAGGAGTAAATTTTCCTAACTTCTCTGCAACTTTAAAATGGGGGTCACCTTTCCCTCACATTCCAATAATAATTTCACCATTTCCTTCTGAGGCCTCACTGGTAATAACTTTAGGGTTCATATTCCTACCAACAGTCTCATCAAAACAATCTAAGCCTTTTCTATCAAGCATCTCACAATTCCTCCAAACAATACCCTTTATTCATTCATAAAACCGTTCCAGCATTTTTGGTAATTGCAGCAGCACAACCCCACTCTCTTGGTGCCAATTTCTGTTTTAGTTTGCCAAAGGGGTGCCAATGCAAAGTACCAGAAATGGGATGGCTTTTATAAAGCATATTTATTTGCAGTAAAAGCTTACAATTCCAAGACTGTGAAAAAAATCCAACCTGAGGCACATCAGAGGTGCCTTCTCACAAATCAGCTAATGTTGATCCAGACATGTTCCCATGTGGTGAAGCAAGATGGCCACCAGTCTCTGCTGCAGTTTCAGCCTTCTCCTCCAGATTCACCATCTCCTCTTGAGCTGTTCCAAAAGCCAGCTTCTTGGGACTTCATGCTTAAGTGATCCATGGCAGGATCAAACATGGTGGCTTCCTTTTCCTGTGTCTGTCCATATGAGTCTCTCTCTGTGTTTCTATTTATACTAGACCCAGCAAGGGGGTGGAGGCTCAACATGAGCCACACCTCACTGACATAGTCCAATCCAAAGCCCTAAAGATTTTATCAAATAATTTCATCAAAGGCCCTTAAGTGAATTTAATGTAATCAAAGAGTATCACACTCAGAGGAATAGATTAATTTACAAACATATTTCTCTTTTTTTTTGGATTCATAAAATAATTTCAAACTGCCACAGGCTATCACTCCAATTTGGAATGCCAGAATATATTTATTCTTGTGCAACTTTGGCAGTGAATCCAGGTCTCCTCCCACTTAGAGCCCTCCCAGGGACCCAGCAGGGGGAGGATCTCAGAGGGGAAAGGTGAATAGGTGTCCCTAGGAGTTGCCAACAGGGGAATGGGTTTGTCATTGATTTGGCACCTGTTCCTAGGTGACAAACATTTGTCCCAGGTGCCTCTCCTGGAAGAAAGTCAATATCAAGTAAGCATAGAAATGAAATATTAAGTGAAGAAACCACAGCAGGAAAAAGTAAGGTGTGTATACATCACAGATAATGTCTGATAGTTCATATAGGGCTGAATAGCTAAAAGCATAGCTTATCTTTTTAATGGTATCCACAATATGTCACAAACTGGCTGTACATGTTGAGAAAAGAGAATAATATACACAGCTCTGACACCTTACCCTGCGATATTTATACTATCTCTCCCACAAACTTACCATGGTGTTCTCTAAACAATTCTGGGCTTTAAATGTAATGCTCTAGTTGTGTGCATATGACTCCATTTGGATGTTCAAATCTCCATGTGAGACACAGAGGAACTGCTGAATGGGTGCTCCTTGGAAATATTCTTTCTTGCACTAATTAGAAATATACTAAAACGGAGCTATAAATACACTAAAATGAAATACCCTAAAATGAAAGACACATGTTTCGAATAGAACCTGCACCATAAGTCTCAATGGGTGTTTTAGTTTCCTAGCTGCCAAAACAAATACCATGAAATGAGCTGGCTTAAAAAATGGAATTTATTGCCTCACAGTTTTGAGGCAAGAAGTCCAAAATCAAGGTGTCATTAATGCAATGCTTTTTCCCAGAAGACTGGGGTGTTCTTGGGTTGGCTGCTGGCAATCCTTGGTCCTTGGTTTTTCTGTAATATGGCAATACACATGGCAGCCTCACCTGGCTTCTCTGGGTTCCATCAACTGGCTTCTTCCTGTGGCTTTCTCTCTGTATATCTGGATTTCATTCTGTTTATAAAGGATTCCAGTAATAAGATTAAGACCCATCCTGATTCAGTTGAGCCATACCTTAACTGAAGTCACCTCATCAAAAAGTCCTCTTTGGGTTTACACCCATAGGAATTGATTAAGTTTAAGAGCATATTTTTCTGGGGTACATAGCTCCAAGTCACCACAGTGGGTAATTTCTAACTCAAGGGCCATTATTGGAAGAGATTTGTAGATGTGATTGTCAACAACAAAATGAAACCTCATCGGGAGTCTGGCAGATCTACCTACAACTTGACCTGGGAAAGAGCTTAATTTGTTCATTCATATTAACGAAGGACAGCCAAGGGCAGCCCACCATTAGTTTACAACTTAACTAAACTGACTATTGGGTCTTTCCATTTAAATATCATATTTATGAAAAATTATTAAGCAGGAATTCTTGCCCACAGATATCTTGTTTCCCTCTGTCATCATGAGGTCTCCCATTGCCTAGCCTCTTCTGACAGGGAGACATGAGGCTGGCTGATTCCTACTTGCTTATTATCCCCATCATCCTCTACCTCTGCTCGAAATGCAAGCCTGCCAACCCCTGTCAGTACTGGCTACCCCCACTTGCTCCCACTTAGCAGACCACCATCTCCCATCTTCCCTGCCCTGACTTTGGTACCCTCTGGATTCTGGTCCACTGGAAGCAAAATTCCTTTAAACCCTTCACCACATGCTCCTTCCACTTTTCTAGCATTACTAAAACTTGCCTCTGCCTTGAGGAAATTGACTCTCTGTCCCCTCCAAGTGGCAACTACTCTTTTTCTGGATCTTTCTGCATCCTCAGGTGAATAGCATTCTCCTTTACTCTTCTGCAAACCACTACTCTTACACCCTTGTGCAAATCATCCTTCCCCTTTGCGGTTCATGCCATCAGCTTTGCCAAGATGTCTCCTGAATAAGCTCTATTATACCCTCTCCTGGGCCCCCTGTCTTCTTCCCCTAGTGCCCTACCAGCCCCTCATCCTCAAGAGGTCCCCAGGAGCTCTTCCTCTGTGCCTGAAACCTGCTCCTCCTCTCCAGCTTCCGCTTGCCTAGCCTCTGTCCTTCAGCACAAGCTGATCCTTCCTACTCATTGCTCACTCAATCCCCTTGGCCAAGCCTTGGCTACCCTTTGAACCTATGCACTATGTCAACTCTATTAAAGAACTTCAACCATTCTCTGACCTCAGGAAGTGCTCAGACCTCACTCCACTCTTCCATTGAACTCTGTGCATTGCTGTGGTATAACAATTATTTGAATTTTGAGGAATTAGTTAATGTAGCTGTTGTTGCCAATTGGCCCAGAACAAATTAAGTACATGCTTCTATTTTTTTTTCCTTGGTATTTTCTTTGTATATTTTTGTGTACAGTTCCAAATATATTCTTGATAAAAGAAAAAATGAATAATTTTGATCAGCTACAAGAGGTTTGAATAATCTTACCTTCATTTAAGAGATGGGAGAATTGAAACTGAGGCCCAGAAAGGTGATATGATTTCCGAGTCCCACAGCTAGTGTTGAGCCAGGATTCTTATCCAGATCTGAATCCCAGCCCAGGGTTCTGTGTTGCATGTATGCTACCTGTCCTTTCTGCACCTAGGTGCATTTCAGTTTTAAAATGATTTAATTCCATCGTTGAGAAACATATGTAAACATACAAAAAGACACATTTAGTCGCTTTTTAAAAACCAGATGAATTCTAAGAATGGTGATGATATAAGCCCATATTTAAAAAACAAACAAACCACCCAGGTACCTACCAACAGGAGCTATAAGAATTATAACTACCCCAAAACTAATGAAACTCTCATTTTACCATCTTCAAAGACTATCAGCCAGAGAGAGCACAGCTGGATTTAATTAAATGGCAACTTTATTCGCTGACAAACAATAATGTAATATGTTGGGTGAATCAGCTGGGTGGAGAGAGGCCGGGAGTTGTTGGAACATGCCAAAGCCTCTCGAGCAAGGTAGCTGGTGGCCCTCCTTGGCCTTAGAATATTCTCTCAGTTTGTACCTTCACTTGGAGAAGGAGAAAATCAGGATGCTATGAGAGGGAATTACACATTAACCTATACTAGATGATGAAGGAGTCTAATCTGTAATTTTCAAATATGACCAAACACACACAATTTACTAGACTCTTGAGCAAGACAAACAACCAGAAAAGAGACTAAACAAGGCTACTGGCACAAAATGCTCCCAATTTTAAAATCTTTTATAAATTCCGATTTGTTTTCACAGAGACATCCAAGAAAATGTTGCATTGATACGACAATAAAGAGCTCCTATGAAAAAGAACCCACTAGAGACATAGAAAATCGTTATACAGTTGAAAATCATAATTGAAAAAAATGCAATGTTTAATTGAGAGACTGAGCAGCAGAAAGAACACTGCTGAAAATCAAATTTTGGATTTGGTACAGCAACTGAAGGAAGTCTCCTGAAACACAATAAAATGGTAAAGGGGATAGAAATCATAAGAAAAAAAGATAAAGAACACAGAGGATAAATCAGGGAATGTCAATATCAATGTATCTTCAATAGTGGTTGCATAAATTGAAAATATATATGAGCAAAGCAATTGTGAAAGAAATAATATATAATTGACAGTAAAAATGTTTATTTCCTTCTGAGATGGTCCCAACCCAACTCAGAATATTTAGTTTTATACTCACAGCCCACTCGGGAGAATGCCAATTATCCACAATACCTTTGCCTCCAAAGACTTGGGTATTTAGTCCTAAAGAACCCGGTATTGTGATGTCACCATTCCAGACCAGTCAACTGTGGACCTAGCCCAGTCTAGTTCTTTGTCACTGACATTCCTTCCATATAAGAGGAAGAAAAAATTCAGCCTTGCATAAAACCCAGACTATAGACCCACCCAACTTCTGAGCACATGGCTGGAAGAAGAGATACAGATCTCCCAAGAACAAACAGTGATTGTCATCACAGGTCAGTCTCAGTCCATAGGGCAAATATTTACTTTACCAAACAAACCCTTTAACATCTCAGCCCAAAGCGGCTGCATTTAGGTTAATTCAAGACTTTCCCCTAATGAATAGATACTTTCCTGACATGACTAAAGGGGTTCACCAAAACATACCTCCCAAATGAAGAGTAATATAAACCCCAATTGATTTTCTTCTCCCACCCTAAAATATTAAAACTGCTAGCAATCTCCAAATTTGCACCATTACATATCATTGTGAAAATTAATGATTTTTTATTTTTTTGGTAAAGAATGAGTGGGAGAGGGAGCTCTCTGAATAAAATTCCAGATTATTTTAATAAAACCCAGGTATAGGAAGGAAAGGAAAGTAAAATCATGTTAAAATTCTTGACTTGTGTGAGGGCTGGTGATTACAAATAACGCTTGTTTCTTAACTTTGCTGGAAGAATGTAGGATAAAATATGTTTGTAATAATTTAAGGGGAGCCACTTAGATATTTCATTTAGATATAATATTTAGACATAACCACTAGAGGAGAAAACAAGGACAAAAATGATTATACAAAGAGGAGGCAGGAAAGGTAGAAAAAGAAACAAGAAGAAAGGATAATGAACAGGGGAAAGATGAAATATATATCGGTCATGATATATGTACATGGATGAAATTATCCCTCTTACTGTGTCTTAATTAGATAAACTAAGAACAGACTAAGTGAAAGAGCAAAAATCAGCTAAAATATATTTTTAAGGTACACTCGTAAAACAAAATGATGAAGAAAAATTCAAAAAGGATACATCAGGAAAATGTTAATAACGACGAATGAAAAAATGAAGTGCAAAGTGAGGTCAAAAACATCAAATAAGGATAATAGGAATTTTATTGGTAAAAGATACCAGCTTTAACTAAACTATAATAGTCATAAACATTTGCACAGGAAAGCACATTGCATGGAAATACTTAAAGCAAAAGAAATTAGGAATTCAAGGTTATTTTAAAATAATAATGAACTTTAAAAATCACATATCTAAATTTAACAAATCCAGTAAATAAAAAGTTAATATGATTAGAGTATTTGAATTTTACAATAAGCTTTTTTTTTTTAACAGACATAATACTTTTGTACCAAACAAAAAATCTTTTTCATATGTTCATGGACTATTTATAGAAATTGATCATAGACTTTTTCATAAAAAAAATCTTAATATATACCCTGCGGAAAAAACAACAACAATGAAACATACCACATTCTCTGGCAACAAAACTAAAATCGACAACCAAAATATAGTGCCCCTACTAGAAATTTAAAGGCACTAATAAATCACTCTTGAATACAAGATGAAATAATTGCAGTATTAGAATAATTAGAAAATAACATTTTTAAAACTTTTTACTTCAAAGCCTATGGAATATAATAAAAACTCTTATCAAAAAGAGAAATATACAAAAATAGTCAAGAAATATTTGAAAAAGTAGTCTACTTTAGCACCCCAGAGCATGGAGACTAGAGTCAGGATATGTGGGTTCAAATTCCAGCTTTGCCATTTACATAGTTTGTATAATGATGATATAGTTGTCTGACCTCACAGTGCTCAGTTTCCTCACCTGTAAAATGGGAATAACAATACAGTAAAACCTATCTAATAGGGTGTTGTGAAATTTAAATGAGATAATGCATTGTCTCAGTTTGCCAGGACTGTTATGAAAAATACCACACACTGGTTGGCTTAACAACAAGAATTTATTGCCTCATGGTTTCTGAGGCTAGAAGTCCAAAATCAAGGCAAATTCTGTAGTGTTCTGGGGCTGGCTTGCGGTCCTTGGCCTTCCTTGGCTTGCATCTCTGCCTGTTATTACATGGTGATGTTCTTGATCTCCTCCTGTGTTTCTCTTGGGCCTCTGGCTTTTATAAGGTCCCCAGTAATATGGTTTAAAGTCCACCCTGATTCAGTTGGGCCACACTCTAATTAAAAATAACATCTTCAAAGGGTCCTATTTACAGATGGTTTCACACCCACAGGAATGTGGATTGAGATGAACAGCATGTCTATGTTGGGGTACTCTGATGGTTTGAAGCTATATGGACCCCAAAAAATCATGTTCTTAAAGCTAACCCATTCCTGTCAGTGTAAACCTATTGTAAGTAGGACTTTTTGAATAAGTTACATCAGTTAAGGCATGGCCCAGGGTGGGTCTTAATCCTCTTAATTGAGTCCTTTATAAGTGGGTTGAACATGGAGAGAGAACGCCATGGAAGCAAGAAACTGAAAGCAATGAAACCCAGAAGAGAAGGGAGAGACCAGAAGATGCCGCCATGTGCCTTGCCATGTGGCAGAAGAGCCAAGGATTGCTGGCAGCCAGTTTTCAGGAAGAAAACCTTGCCTTGATGATGCCTTGAGTTGGTCATTTTCATGGCCTCAAAACTGTAAGCTTTAAGCTAATAAATCTCCATTGTAAAAGCCAACACGTTTCTAGTATATTGCATTTTGGCAGCCTAGCAGACTAGAACAGGCAAAAAATTCAATCTATCACATCCATATGGACCATATGTGGCCTCTGGAAGAAGGGGGGGGCAGCATCGAGAGAAAAAGAAAAAGACAGAAGGTGTTTGAGAAATCTCAATAGTGCAAGAAAACCTGCTTCCATTCCCAGTGTGGAGTGGGACAGGGAAAAGAATTCTGCTGTTCCCTAAATTCTCCGTTGCTGCATTTCTTGTAGTGTGGACATCTCACTGAACTGAATGTGATTCTAATATTAAAAGATATGTATATTTCAAACAACACTGCCCCTACAGAAGACCTTCCTCTTTCTCTAGGACTGAAATAGAAAAACAGTGATTACATACAACCATGGAGGAAAAATTGGCTGTGCTGAGCTCACTGAGCCCAGTGCCCTATACCCTGCTCTTATGAGTCAATTTAGGAGATTTTCAACAGCAATTCTGTCTACATGCAATTTTAGCCCTTTGAGCTACTTTTAAAGCTATTCTACCTAAGCTGTCACTCCACAGGGTAATATGGTATCCAGTTTGGGGGGCTCAAAGAGAAATATACTAATAGATCCCCAGAAACAGAATCAGATTTGTGTGTGTTCACTGTGTGGGGTGGGAAGTTGCCAGCCTCATAACCCTCCCCAGAAACAGAATCAGATTTGTGTGTGTTCACTGTGTAGGGTGGGAAGTTGCCAGCCCCATAACTCTCCTTCCCAAGGGAGTTCACATCCAGCAGATAAGAGGCAGCAAAGCATCATTCCCAATTCTGAGCAAAAATCAAGTTGCCCCTTTTGCCAGTGCTGGGCTTTCCATGGAATGGGGCTCTTACTGGGTGCCACTCCCATCCCCCATGAATGGAATCCACTGCTACGTTCCACCTTAGTGCTTCTCCAGCCTGGACCCTTAGAATCCCTGGCAAGCTACTGACTCATCCTAGTAAGTCTGACATAAGTGGTCACAGTGGAGATAGGGACCTTGAGAGTCTCTGCTCTCTACTGTGTGCAGTGGAGACAGGAGAGAAAGGCAGGCTCAGCCCTGGCCTGCTGCCCAGGAGAGGAAGGAGGGCTTATGCCCGGGACGTGAAGGAAAGGGGAAGATCACACATAATCCCACTTGTTTTAGTTTCCTCATTGCAAAGCAAATACCATGCAATGGGTTGGCTTAAACAAGGGGAATTTATTGGCTTACAGTTTTGAGACCAAGAGAATTCCAAATCAAGACATCAGCAAGGTGATGCTTTCTTCCCAAAGACTGGCATTCTGGGGCTGGTTGCCGGAGATCCTTAGTCCTAGGCTCCTCTGTCACATGACAATGCACATGATGGCCTCTCCTGGCTTCTTCCTGTCTCTTCCAGGTTATCTTGACTTTCAGCTTCTGGCTGCTCCCTCTGTGGCTTTCTCTCTCTCTCTCTGTCTGAATTTCATTTTGCTTGTAAAAGGCGCCAGTTAATAGGAGTAAGACCCATCCTGATTGAGGTGGGACACACCTTAACTGAAGTAGACTCATTATAATGTCCTACTTAAAATGGGTCCACACCCACAGGAATGGATTAGGTTTAAGAACACGTTTTTCTCAGGTACATACAATTCCAACCACCATTCCATCCATAGAAAAATGTGGCCCAGTCAGCGTCTCAAGGCTCCATTCCATGAGACAAGCATACCTTTCCTCCTCAAGGAAGAGCCACTAAGGGGAGTGGGGGGAGGAAAGGACAAGCAGAGGTGAAATTTCCACAATAGTCTAGGAAATCAGTCATATTGTAGGGCCGGCATTTCAAATAAGTGAGGAAGAGAGAGATTGTTTAATAAATGAAGTTGAATAACTATCAATTTTGCCTGGGCAGAGTGAGAAGGAGAAATGCTAAATATCCCTTACACTTTGCCATCATGACCAAAAATAAATTCCAGATAGGCACAGACTTAAGCATTAAAAAGAGATTTTTCTGATAATCCACTTGACATTATTTTGTGTCAATTTTATAGTACATTGGGGAAAACTTTGCAATTGTACATAATGGTAGAGTTTAATTTATCAAGTGATTTTCATTAATTCCATTATTAGTGACAGCTAAAAAGTGACCTGTAACCGTTGGCCAATTTGATGGAATTATGAATTCGAAAAATATAATTGGATCATGCTTGTAAACTGATCTGTTAATCTGGGCATGATTAGGTAATGATTAGGGTGTTGAGCCCCACCCCTTGGTGGGTGGGGAATCAAATATAAAAGGCATGGCAAGAACAGTTTTGGGAAGCAGTCTTTTGAGAAGTACTTTTGATGTTGGAAAGAAGGCCCAAGAGAAGAGAAGCAAGCCGTTCGCCTGATCGTCTACAGCTGACCTTGTGGAGGAAACAGGAGCTAAGCCCAGAGAGAAATGCAGCCCCGGGAAGAGAGGAACCCCAGAAGCCTGAACCCTGGCAAACGCCGGCAGCTGTCTTGCTCTAACACGTGGCAATGGACTGTGGTGAGAGAAGAAACATAACGCTTTATGGCCTGGTATCTGTGGACTTCTATCCCAAATAAATACCCTTTGTAAAGACCAACCCATTTTTGGTATTTCACATTAGCACCCCTTTGGCTGACTAATACATGACCCTATCAAACAAAGTGAGTGACATTAGACAGCATGACCCAGAGAGGCTGAGAGAGAGGTCCCGGATGCTGGAAGCTGGAATCAGCAGAGCATAGAGGCACAGAGAGAGGCCCCCAAGAGGCTGAAAGAGAGGTGGCCCAGAGGAGAGGGGAGAGACCAGCCATATGCCTGATGGCCCACAGCTGAGCTCCAGGAGACCTTCTCCTAAGCCTGGAGGAGAAAGCAGAGACAGGCAGAGTCACCAATAGCCATGGTCCTGATCGCCCACAGCTATCAGCATCTCTGATGATGCCTTGATTTGGACACTTCCATGGCCTCAGAACTGTAAACCTAATAAATTCCCATTATAAGAGCCACCTCATATCTGGTATATTGCTCCCAGCAGCTTTTAGCAAACTAAAACAATGTAGAAAACTTTTTCTCTCATTATGGTATAGAAAATTCTTTCTCAGCATGACACAGAAGCCAAATTCATTAAAGATGATTGAATTGACTAATAAAACGTATATAGTGAGTTAAATGTCAGAGATATTACAGACAAAATTTAATATCTGAAAATTTATTTTTTTAAACTTTGTAACCTATATGACAGATGTTGGGGATTGAATGATGTCCCCCACAGAAGGCATGCTCCAGTCCCAATCCCTGGTCCTAAGGGTGTGAACCCATTTGTATATAGGAACTTTGAAGACATTATTAGTTGAGGTGTGTCCAAACGGAAGGAGGGCGGACCTTCATCCAATATGGCTGAAGGCCATATAAGCAAAGAAAATGGAACCCAGAAGAGAGAAACCATGGGAAGCAGCCAGAAGCTGGAAGTCAACAGAGTCCAGAAGAGAAAGGAGAAGGCACCGCCATGTGCATTGCCATGTGATGGAAAAGCAAGTGTATTAGTCAGGGTTCTCTTGGGAAACAGAATAAACAGGAGAAATCTGTAAATAGTATGAGATTTTTAAGAGTCTCTCATGTGACTATGGGGATGCACAAGTCCAGGTTCCACAGGCAGGCTGCAAACCAGGGGCTCTGATGAAAGTCTAATGAAGGTCCTTGATGAGTTTCTGGGAGAAGTTGGCTGTCCAAAGACAAGCTGGGAAATTCTCTCTGAATGTTGAAATCACTTCCCCTTTTAAGGCATTCAACTGATTGGATAAAGCGTCACCCATTTCTGATGCAATCTCCCTGATTGATGCAGATATAATCAGCCATCCACACAGTAAACTCACTGGTGACCAAAGTCCATAAATGCTTTTGTATTACATTTAGCCCAGTGCTTGCTTGACCAAACACCTGGACACAATTACCTGGCCAAGTTGACACATTAGCCTAACTATCACGCCAAGGAACTCCAAAGATCGCTGGCCAGCAAGAAGATACCAAAGCTGGGATTCGGAAGCAAGCCTTCTAGCCTCCGAAACCATGAGCCAGTTAACTCCTTTTGTTAAGCCAGTCCACTGTATGGTATTTATTTTAGCAACTAGGAAGTTAAAACAACAAACAAGGATAAAAGAACATGTTCAATATTTATAGAGTTCTTACAAATCTATAAGAAAAAGACAAAATAATTGCTTTGGTGGACAAATGATATGAACATGGTTCACTGACAAGTAGATTGATCCATTTTGC
The DNA here is from genome assembly GCA_029593785.1 of Cabassous unicinctus. Taxonomy (NCBI): domain Eukaryota; kingdom Metazoa; phylum Chordata; class Mammalia; order Cingulata; family Chlamyphoridae; genus Cabassous; species Cabassous unicinctus. The sequence continues at coordinate 26,108 of JAQZBX010030969.1, forward strand.
TATCTACACAGGCTCCATGTCCAGTCCAGGCTTCCCTTCACAGAGTCCAATGTGATCCAGCAGTATTTATGTGCTATATCTAAAATTTTGAGGATTAAATTTCCAGATGTTCAGTTTTCTGACTTTGAGGTCCCTCTTTTATGTGCCTGTATGAGCTTAATATGTTCTGCCTTTTTCATTATGCCATAAATGAGTATATATTCAATGGTGATTAACATGTATTTTGTGGAAGCCTGTAATAAAGCATTATCCTCCTGCATAAAAAAAAATAATGATATGAACATACAGTCCACAGAAGAAGAAATAAAAATGACCAATCAACATATGAAAAAATACGTCCCGAGTGAGCAAGAAAATAGAAACGATCACAGTAGCAATGCCGTTTTTCATCCATCTGACTGGGAGACAATATCAAGTTCTCTCTGAGGGTAAGGGGAAATG
>JAQZBX010030970.1:5991-26647 GCA_029593785.1 Cabassous unicinctus
AAAAAAAAAAAAAAAGCAAGCCTGCTACCTAGTTCTCTATTAAAAGGTTATGGTGAATTAACTCAAAATCTTATGTAAATGTGTCTCAAATTCATGACAAACTTAAGAATCTCTAATAAATGAGATCACACACTCAGAAGAATAAATTTCAAATTCTGTCAATGAATACACCAATTTCACTAAATTATTTTCCTTCAAGCAATTCAACTTACCAGGGTAAGTTCATCTGTGCTTCTTGACTCCACAGGAAAGGTGTTGTTAAAATTTATTTTTCCAATTACTATTAGACGACAGAAGCACTAGATAAAAGCAGTGATCCTTATGATCAGTAATTTTCATTTACTACTCAAAGGGAAAATTAGGTTCAGAACTGATCTCTATCTTTAGCGTTTTTCTTGGTCAAAATGATATACTTTGTTTCAGCAATGGAGGAGGAGAGATTTTTAAAAGTTGACAGAGATGGGAGTGGGAGAAAAAGGTGACATACTAGCTGAAAGATTTCTAGGGCCTTATTTTTCAGAGTAAAGAAATATTTGGTGCTTAAGCTACAGAAACTAATAACCATTTTCAGATAGAGTTCATCTGAGAGAGGTTAGTTAGCAAAACCCTGCTGAATCACACAAACACTTGGTTCCTGAACTTGGAGTAAAATAACTTTGGGGATTATGTCTTCTGCAAAGAGAATTTTGCAAGGCAGCCTCTCAACTAACCAGTTACCATAAGACACTGATTCTTTCACCCTAATCTGTTGGGAGAAAGAAATAAAGAAATACGTGATTTGGGGTGTCAAATCTGTTCAAGATTTTAAAAAACAGAAATGAGTAAATTGTGTTTTGATAAACTGCCTTTCCCGAACAATGCAGGCATGAAGGTATTGTTAACCCAGGGACATCAAGGCTGTTTTGTTTCAAAAACTCTGAATATTAATATTAAATAACAATAATAGTGATAATTTATAGATAAACATAATTTATAAATCAGAGAAATAAAAAAATAATTTAGGCTTTAAAAAATACAAATCAATTTTATTGATACATATTAATAAAACATACAATTCACCCAAAGAGTACAATCAATGGTATTTGGTATAATCACATAGTTGTACGTTCATCACTTCAATTATTAGAGCATTTTCATTATTTCAACAATTAAAAAAAAACCCAGACAAACAAAATTCCTCACCTTTCGATCTCTGTTTCCCCTGCTGTACACATAGCTGCTATTTCTGGCTATTCTTGCACAATTATTTACTTGTTTATTAAGCAGTTTTATTGAGATATAGTCACATACCATATGATCTACCCAAAGTGTATAATCAATGGCTTTTAGTGTAATCACAATGTTCTACATTCATCATCTCAAAAATTTTAGAACGAATTCATTACTCCAAAAAGCCTCCACACCCCTTAGCATTCCTTCCCCAGTCCTACATAACCACTAATCTAATTTCATCTTTATAAATTGATTTATACTTAGATTTTATATAAATGGAATCATGCAATATGTAGTACTCTGTGTCTAGTCTCCTTCACTTAGTGTAACATTTTTGGTCTGATATTAACATTTTGTATATTAACCTACATTTGTTCAACTTCAAGGAAAAATGGTCTTATATTTTATCTGTATTCATTATTTCACATAACATATTTATATTTCATATAATATATTTAGTTCATAATAGTGCAATCATTCAATATTTGTCCTTTTGTGTCTGGCTTGGTTCACTCAACATAATGTCCTCCAGGTTCATCCATGTTGTCATATGCTTAAAGATTTCATTTCTTCTTATAGCTGCATATTACTCCGTCGTGTAAATACACCACAGTTTGTTTATACATTCATCGGCTGATGGACACCTGGGTTGTTTCCAACTTTTGACAACCGTGAATAATGCCACAATGAACATAGGTGTGCAGATGTCTATTCATGTCACTGCTCCCAGTTCTTCTGGGTATATACCTAGCAATGGTATTGCCAGGGCCCACGGTAAGTCTATATTTAACTTCCTTAGGAACTGGCAAATGGTCCTCCACAGTGTCTTACCATTTTATATTCCCACCAACAGTGAATAAGCGATCCTCTCTCTCCATATCCTCTCCAACATTTACAGTTTTCCAACTATTTAAATAGCAGCCAGTATAGGTGTGAGATGATATCTTATTGTAGTTTTGATTTGCATTTCCCTAATCACTAATGATGTTGAACATTTTTTCATGTGTTTCATCGCCATTTGTATTTCTTCTTTGGACAGTTGTCTTTTCAAGTCTTTTGCCCATTTTTAAATCGAATAGTTTGTTTTTTTATTGTTGAGTTGTATGATCTCCTTATATATCATGGATATTAAACCGTTATCAGATATGTGATTGCCAAACATTTTCTCCCATTGAGATGGCTGCCTTCTCACCCTTTTAACAAAATCGCTTCAGGTGCAAAAGTGTTAAATTTTGAGGAGGTCCCATTTATCTATTTTTTCTTTTGTTGCTCGTGTTTTGGGTATAAGGTTTAAGAAACTACCATCTACCACAAGATCTTGAAGATGTTTTCTAACAAATTTTATGGCTGTTGTTTGTATATTTAGGTCCTTGATCCATTTTGAGTTAATTTTTGTATAAGGTGTGAGATAGGCGTCGCCTTTCTTTCTTTGGGAAATGGCTATCCAATTCTCCCAGTACAAATTGGTGAACAGATGTTCTGGCCCAGCTGGGTGGACTTAACAGCCTTGTCAAAAATGACTTGATGTGAATATTCTCGTTGTCCTGATTTTGTGATAATCAGGGTAGACTAAACATTTGTTATATTAGAAACCATGCATGTGTCCCCAGACCTAGTTCTTCTCCCTAGGGCTGGTTTTTAGAATGCTGGTGATAAACTAAGCCTGATTTATTATATGACCATCCTGTATGGGAAAAGACTGTAACTTTGGGTATCTTTGGTCAACCTTAAGAGATATAGCAGGGGGACAGATGTGGCTCGGGTGGTCGGGCGTCCGTCTCCCAAATGGAGGGATCTGGGTTCAAGCCCCGGGACCTCCCAGTAAAAATTAAAAAAAGAAAAATATAGAAGGTGCGTGGGCCACTAGGCCCCATGCGCAGGTGCGCCGCCAGGTCCCGCGAGCGGGTGAACTGCCAGGCCCCACCTGCAGGTGCGCCACCAGGCCCTGCAAGCCACGCAGCAATATGATGATGTAACAGGAGAGTGACACAAGGGAAAGCCAAGACGAATTGCACTGAAAAACCAGGAACTAAAGTGGCGCAGGCGGTAGGACACCTCTCTCCCACATCAGAGATTCTGAGGATCGAATCCCAGTGAAGACAGAAGGAGAAGGATGAGAAGAAAGGGCAGGAAATGGACACAGAGAGTTGCCCAGTGAATGGACACAGAAACAGCAAAAACGGGGGAGGGATGTAAAAGTGGATAAAAGTAAATAAATAAATAAATAAATCCTTAAAAAATGTATAGGGGAGTAAGATACAGATTATAGTTAGTAATAATACTTTGACGAGGTTCTTTCATGATTTGTTAACAAATGTTTCACAACAATGCAGGGTGTTTGTGGGGTGGTGATGTGTGGGAGCCCTGTGTGATGTTATGCATGTTTGTTTTGTAAGATCACGATGTTTACTGAATACTTATAGTTTAGGTATGTTCATGTATGAATGATATACTTCAATAAATTGTTTTAAAAAAAAATGACTTGGCTGTAGCTGTGAGGGTCGATTTCTGAGTTCTCAATTCGGTTCCACTGGTCAATTTGTCTGTCCTTATGCTAGTACCATGCTGTTTTTACCACTGTAGGTAAGTAATATGCTTTAAAGTCAGAAAATGAGAGTCCTCCAATTTCATTCTTTTTTAAGACAGTTTTGGCTATTTGGGGCCCCTTACCATTCCAAATAAATTTGATTATTGGCTTTTCGATTTCTGCCAAAAAGGCTGTTGGGATTTTTATTGGGATTGCATTGAATCTGTAAATCAGTTTCAGTAGAATTAATATCTTAAGGATATTTAGTCCTCCAATCCATGAACACAGAATATCCCCTTCCATTTATTTAAGTCTTCCATTTCTTTTAGCAATGTTTTGTAGTTTTCTGAATACAGGTCCTTTACGTCTTTGGTTAACTTCATTCCTAAACCTGTACGGGGTTTATGGCTGTTTTAATCTCTTCACTTGTGATTGGTTTGTTGAGGTCTTCTATTTCTTCTAGGGTCAGTGTAAGCAGTTTGTATGTTTCTAGGAATTTGTCCATCTCGTTTACATTTTCTAGTTGTTTAGCATACCGTTGCTCATAGTATCTTCTTATGATTTCTCTTATTTCTGCAGGGTCAGTGGTAATGCCCCCCTCTCATTTCTGATTTTATTTATTTGCATCATCTTTCTATTTTTCTTTGTCAGTCTAGCTAAGGGTTTGTCAATTTTGTATCTTCTGAAAGAACCAACTTTTTGGTTTTGTTGATTCTATTGTTTTTTTTGTTCTCGATTTCATTTATTTCTGCTCTGATCTTTACTATTTCTTTCCTCCGACTTGGTTTAGAATTACAGTTTGCTGTTCTTTTTCTAGTTTCTCCAGGTGTGCAGTTAGGTCTTCAATTTTAGCTCTTCTTTTTTCTTCTTGCTGAATTGCCCCCTTTTATTAATATATAATATCCTCCTTCTTCCCTATAATAGTTTTGCATTTAAAATCTATTTTGTCCGATACTAGTATCGCTATTCCAGCTTTTTTTGGTTACTATTTGTGTGGAATATCTTTTTCCAACCTTTCACTTTTAACCCTGGTTGTGTCCTTACATCTAAGGTGAGTCTCTTGTAGACAACATATAGATGGCTCATATTTTTTTTATCCATTCTTCTGATTGGGGAGTTCAATCCATTAACATTCAGTGTTATTACTGTAAAGGCATTACTTACTTCATCCATTTTGACTTTGGTTTTCTGTTGTCCTATCCTACTATTGTCTATCTTTTTACCCTTTAATTTACCCTTTCTAATAAACTTCATTTCTACACTCTTCTCCAAGCCTCTCACCCTTGTTTTTTCCTTTCAGGCTGCAGTACTCCCTTTAGTATCTCTTGGAATTCTGGTCTTGCGGTAACATATTCTATCAGTTTTTGTTTGTCTGTGAAGACTTTATTTCTCCCCATCCCCTTGTTGTTTTGCACTTGCTATGTCTGTTCGTCTTCCCTATTTCTTTAGGAGGCACCAGCAACCAAACCCGAGAACTCTGATATGGGAGGGAGGTGCCTAATTGCTTAGAGCCACCTCCATTCCCTGCTTTGTTGTGTCTCTCACTGTGTTTTTCTTCTTGTGTCTCCTGTTGCATCATCTTGTTGCATCAGCTTGCTGCGCCTGCCTCTCGTGTCAGCTTGATGTCTTGCTCATCCTCTTTAGGAGGCACCAGGAACCTCAGCTCCCTGCTTTATTGTGTCTCTCATTATGTTTTTTTCTTCTTGTGTCTCTTGTTGCATCTGCTTACCACAGGTGCCTGTTGCACCAGCTTGCTGTCTTCTTTAGGAGGCACCGGGAACAGAACCAGGGACCTCCCATATGGTAGGCAGGAGCTCAATCGCTTGAGCCACACCCACTTCCATTCTCCATGGTTTCTGATGAGAGGTCAGCACTTAATCTTATCGAGGTTCCCTTGTATGTGATGCTTTGCTTTTCTCTTGTTTTCAGAATCTTCTCTTTATCTCTGATATTTGTCATTCTGAATATTAGGTGTCTTGGGGTAGGTCTGTTCGGATATATTCTGTTTGGGGTGTGCTGTCCTTCAATATTGATATTTATGTCTTTCATAAGGGTAGGGAAGTTTTCAGTCATTTCCTCAAATATTCTTTCTGCTCCTTTTCTCTTTTCTTCTTCCAGGACACCAATAATGCATGTTTTTGCATTTCACGTTGTCATTCATTTCCCTGAGACCCTGTTCCATTTTTTCCCATTCTCTTCTCTTTCTGTTCTTCTGTCTTTTCCAGTTCAGATGTTCAGTCTTCGAAATCACTAATTTTGTCTTCGAACAATTCAAATCTGCTCTTATGTGCCTTTAATGTATTTTTAATCCCATCTATCATGTCTTTAATTCCCATAAAGTCTGCTACTTTTCTTTGCAGACTTTCAAATTGTTCTTTATGCTCACCCAGTGTCTTAAATCCCTTATCTCTTTAGTCATATTTTCTTTCAATTCTTTAAATTGATTTAGGAGAGTTGTGTGATTATCATTGATTAATTATCTTAAATCCTGTATCTCTTCAGGATATTTGGTTTGTTCCTTTGGCTGGGACATTTCTTCCTATTTCCTAGTATGGCTTGTGATTTTTGCTGATGTCTAGGCATCTGAATATGTTGTTAATTTACTCTGATGGTCAATTTCTCTCTTGTCTGTTGTTATTTTTTTCATAGCTCTTCTTGGATATTTGGTTCAACTTATCCTAGGTATTTAATATTGTCCAGCTTAAGTTATCAAAATCGTGCCAGTTACTCACTAAAGGGGAGCAGATTTTCTCCCAGAAGTTAGGGAGCAGAGAGACCCAACTGTAGTTTTTGTCCTTGCAATTTCCAGACCTGCCAGTAGATGGCGCTCATTGGCGCACCTTTCCCCAGAGATGTATCTTGGTTTTCAACTTTGTTTTGGCCTGGCAGAAGAGACTGCTGACCGAATTCACTGAAGGAAAGCCCCCCAACACCTCTTCCCTTTTCCCTTGTAATAGCTGACAGGGAGGAAGACGTCTGCTCCCCTCTCAGTCAGCTGCAATGAGCCAGGGGTTTTACCCCCACTTTTATGTCAGGGGCAGGGGAGGGGAGCCTTTCCTGGCCTCCAGGAGGTTTAGTAACTCACAGTTGGTTGTTTTGGGTTCTTAGTCTCTCTGTCCTTCACCCTCCTGGGAGTTATAAAGCACTGTCCTTGTCTGCTGACCCCCAAAAGAGGTCACTCAGGCAGCTTTTAGCTCTTTCTCCATTATTTTCGTGAGAGAGCTGAGCCTTGTCTGCCTACTCCGATACCATCTTCTCACAATCCCCCAATTTAGGCTTTAATATTTTGTATTTTAAACAAATACTGATCATAGTGTACCATCTGTTTTACAATTTTCTTTTTTTTACTTTCCATTCATCTCTCCATCCAGTTAAGCACATCATTCTTTTTTTAATTACTACATACTATTCCATAATATGCATATATAGTCAACAATTACATATTGTCTGCTAATGCACCCTGATTTATTCAGGTAGTTTTCAAATTTTCTTGGGTGGCTATTTCTGTACTACATCACCCTGGAAATGGACCTACTGAGTAAAAGGATAGAAAGTGACCCTAGGTTTGTATTAAGCAAGGTGGAAAGGAAAGAACATCCCAGGTAAAAGAAACAATAAAGCATAACCAAGAATCTCTAAGTATCTGGTAAGTCTGGAAAACAAGGTATGTATGGATTCAGTAGAGAGGCAGGCATGAGTATGATAATGATGGGTTTTCTAAGACATAGTAAGGAGTTTGTATTTTTTTCTTAGAATATAAGGAAAGGGCAGCCACTGAAGGATCTTAACCAGGAAAGTGACATACCATGGTTATATTTTTGATCACTCTTTTAACAATGGAAAGGTTGGATTATAAGAGATAGAAACTAGGTACAAGTCAAGGTTGTGGAAATGAAGAAGGGTGTGAGTAATATTGAAGAAGTAGTAAAGACAGGACTCTATAACTATGGATGAGAGACCAAGGGAGAGAGAGAAAGAAATCCATGAAACTTCCAGGTTTTTTCCTAGCCACTGGATGAATGGGGTGTCAATAATTAAAAAGGGAAAGAAGGAGTAAAATCTGAAGGGGAGTGATTTACGGTTCTGTTTGTAGAATGTGAAGCTGTGAGATACTAAGTAGGCAAAAAGTGAAAATGCACATCTGTCTGGAGTCCAGGAGAGGGAGGAGGACAGGAGATAAAAATTTGGAAGTCAGTGGCATTCAGTGGTGGTTGAAGCCAAAGCATGGCATCCAGGGAGTAAAAAAGAGTAAAATAAATAAGAATAGACCACCACAGAATACTGGTTTCTAAAAAGGGTAGTCAGAGAAAGAATTGCCTGGGAAGGAAACTAAGTAGGTGCATTCAGAGTGGTAAAAGGAGAACCAGGAAAGGAAGGTATCTGGTTCTCCTAAGGAAGGAGAAAGAAAATGTTACAAAGGAAATGGTCATGAGCATGAAATGCTACAGATAGTTCAAGTAAGATGAAGTCTGTAAAATATCCTTTAGATTTGGCAATTAGGTCACTAGAAATTTCAACAAATGGTGGAGGTAGAAGCAGATTAAAGTGGGCTGATAAGGGACTAGAAGGTAAGGAAAAGTGACATAAAATAGAGACTTAAGCTTTTAAGAGGTTTAATGATGAAGGGAAGGAGAGGGGTAGGGCAATGGCAGAAAGGAATTAAGAGACAAAGGAAGGAATTTTTGTTGTTGTTGTTTGAATGAATAGGTAAGAGCCAAACAAATTTATAAAGTCAGATTAAGAAGCCTAAAGAGAAGTCAAAGAAGGCACAACAGAAAGAGCTGAGTGATGTAACAAAGACACAGAAGAGACTGTACATGTATCAGGGTTTCCAGATTGCTGGTCCCAGTCTCATTTATTGGTTTATATGACTTTACTTTATAAAAATTTTTTTTTCCTTTCTGAAACTAAGAAAGCTGCACTTAATTGGAATAGAGTTAATAATATCTTTTGACTGTTCTTAAAACATTCAAGTATAAAACAACATTGAGAATATTTTCTCCCAAGAAAGGTAATTGAACTATTTGAATAGAAATCTTCTTTTAATGATTGACCTCACCCTTGCTAAACTACAGATATTCTTGCCACCTTACTAGACTACCAGCTCCATGAAAACATAAGGAATCCAATATACTTAAAAACATTTGCTAAAGAGAGAATTGTGGGAAGGGAAGATGGTAGAGTAGAAAGCTCCAGGAATCAATTACTTCACTAAAACAACTATGTTAAACTGACAGGAACTGTCTGAATCAACTACTTTGGAAGTGTGGAGTCTAGTGGAACACTGTGTAGCATCCAGCGAAGAGAAGGAAGAGACTGTGGTAAATGTGGTAAATACTGCTAAATTCCATTCTCGGTGCAACAGTTACCATCTCCTTAGCCCACAACCCCATGGCAGGCAACAACAGGAACTGCAGCCTAGGATCCTGGTGCAGCTTGCTGATGCCAGGGTGCACTATCAGGACCTAGTCCTCCAAAACCACAGGGTAGTGTGGTCTGACTGCTGAACATTGCTTTGAATCAGCTACCTCAGATCACTGGGGTACCAGGCGCTGAGGGTTGCTTGTTCCAGGCCCCCTCAGGGAAAAGCAGTAGAGGATTCTTTTTTTTTTAAGATTTATTTATTTATTTATCCCCCCCTTGCTGCTTGTGTTTGCTGTGTCCATTCGCTGTGTGTCTTTTCTGTGTCTGCTTATCTCCCCCTTGCTGTGAGGTCTTGCTCCATCAGCCCACCACGCCTCGCGGGCCGGCCTGCCCTCACAAGGAGGCCCCAGGAAGTGAACCCGGGGCCTCCCATATGGTAAACGGGAGCTCTATCGATTGAGCCACACCCGCTTCCCACAGTAGAGGATTCTTGAAGAAGTACCTATTTTATTTTTTCCCTCTCTCCTCTTCACACTTTCTATTCCCTGTTTGGGAGCAAAAAAATAGCCTGAAAAAGGCACAGATTGACAGTTCCAGCCCTCAAAAACAACAAAAATCCCGCAATCCCAGGGCAGTAGGAGAACTAGATTTCCAGAGTAACAACAACCTAATACTCTACACTTCAACAAAAATTACAAAACTCACAAAGAAAAAGGAAAGTATGGCCATTCACAGGAAAAAAATAATTAGCCAGAAACCATCCCTGAGAAAGCACATACATTGGAACTATTAGTCAAAGACTTTAAATCAATCATCTTAAATATGTTCAATGAGCTAAAGGAATCTATAAACAAAAAACTAAACGAAATCAGGAAAATTTTGAACAGAATTAAGAGAGGAAAGTTATAAAAAGGAACTACATAGAAATTTTGGAGCTGCAAAGTACAGTAATTGGGGAAGCGGATGTGGCTCAAACAACTGATCTCTCACGTACCACATGGGAGGTCACTGCTTCTGTTCCCAGTGCCTCCTAAAGAAGACAGCTAGCTGACGTGACGGCACAGCAAGCTGACGCAACAAGATGACACAACAATAGACACAGGGAGGAAAACATAATGAGAGACGAAACAAAGCAGGGGGCGGTGGTGGCTCAAGTGATTAGGCACCTCCCTCCCACATCAGAGGTTGCAGGTTCAGCTCCCAGTGCCTCCTAAAGAAACAAGGAAGACAGACAGACACAGCAAGTGCAAACAACAAGAGGGAGGGAAGAAATAAATAAATAAAATAAATCTTTAAAAAAAAAAAAAAGTACAGAAATTGAAATGAAAAACTCAACAGATTCCACAACAGATTTGAACAGGCAGAAGAAAGGATCAAAGAACTTGAAGACAACAGAAATTATTCATTGTGAGCAGCAGAAAAGAATAATGAAGAAAATGAACAGAGCCTAAGGGACCTGTGGAATACCATCAAGCATACCAGCATAGGCATCATTGGAGTCCCAAAGGACAAAAGGAGGAGAAAGTAGCAGAAAAAGTATCTGAAGAAATAATGGTCGAAAACTCCCCAAATCTGATGAAAAAACATGAATATATGTATCTGGCAAGCTCAATGAACTCTGAGCAGGATAGACTCTAAGAGATCTAAACCAAGACACATTATAGCAAAATGGTCAAAATTCAAAGACAAAGACAGGATTTTGAAAGCATCAAGAAAGAAGTGACTTGTTACATACAAGGGATCCCCAATAAAATTAACAGGAGATTTCTCATTAGAAGCCATGGAAACTAGAAGACACTGGGATGGCATATTTAAAGTCCTTAGAGAAAAAAACAACAACTGTCAACCAAGAATTCTATATCCAGCAAAATTATATTTCAAAAACAAGGGAGAAATTAAGACATTTAATTTTGCTGGAAGAGTTTATCACCAGAAGACCTGTTCCGTAAGAACTGCTAAAAGATATCTATCCTACAGGCTGACATAAAAATACTGTATTATTATATTTTTAGTTTGTAACTGCTTCCCCCCTCACCCATATGAATTAACAGGCAAATTTGTAAATAACATTATAAATCTATGTTAATGAGCAGACAATGTATAAAGATGCAATCTGAGATAATAACAATATAAAGGGGCAGGATAGAGATATACAGGAGTAGAATTTGTATACTACTGAAACTAGGCTGGTACTAGTCGAACTAGGTTGTTATAAGTTTAAGATGTTCACAATATTTACAAAGGTAACCACTAAGAAAATAACTAAAAATATAAAGAAAAGAAAAAAGAAAGGAATCAAAATAATATGCTACTGGGAAGCGGGTGTGGCTCAATCGATAGAGCTCCCGTTTACCATATGGGAGGCCCCGGGTTCGCTTCCCGGGGCCTCCTTGTGAGGGCAGGCCGGCCCGCGCGGCGCGGTGGGCTGATGCAGCAGGAACTCACAGCAAGGGGGAGATAAGCAGACACAGAAAAAGCACAGCAAATGGACACGGCAAACACAAGCAGCAAGTGGGGGATAAATAAATAAATAAATAAATCTTTAAAAAAATAATAATAATAATACGCTACCAAAATAGCAACTAAATACAAAAAAAAAAGGCAGAAAGGCAGTAAAAGAGTAACTGAGGAACATAAAACATATAAGACATACAAAACGGAAATAGCTAAATGGCAGAGTAAGTTCTTTCTTATGAGTTATTACCTTAAATGTCAATGGATTAAACTCCCCTATTAAATGGCAGAGACCGGCAGATTGGATGAAAAAGCATGATCTATCTTTAGGTGCAAAGATACAAAGAGGTTGAAAGTGAATGGGTGGAAAAGATAGTCCATGCAAACAGTAATCAAAAGAGAGCTGGAGTGGCTTATTATTTCAGAAAATATAGACTTTAAATAAAAACAGATTACAAGAAACAAAGGAGGATATTATATATTGATAAAAGGTTCAATCCAGCAAGAAGATATAGCAATTATATACATATAGGTACCTCACAGTAGAGCCCCAAAATATATGAAGCAACAATGACAGAAATGAAGAAAAAAATAGATAGTTCTACAATAATAATGGGATACTTCAATACATCACACTTTCAATAATTGATCAAACAGCTAAGCAGAAGACCAATAAGGAAATAGAAGACTTGAACTACCAATTAGATCTAATGGACAAATACAGAACACTCTACTCAGCAACAGCAGAAAACATTCTTCTCAAGTGCACATAGAATGTTTCCCAAGATAGACTATATATTAGGCCACAAATAATGCCTTAATAAATTTAAAAATATTGAAATCATACAAAGTATCTTCTCAGACCACAACAGAATGAAGCTAGAAATCAATAACAGAAGGAAAGCTGGAAGATTTACAAATATGTGGAAATTTAAAAGCATACTATTAGACAACCAATGGGTAAAAGAGGAAATCACAAGGGATATTAGGAAATACCCAATATTTTAACAAAAGCTAAAACACAACATACCAAAATTTATAGGATTCAGGAAAGGCAGTGCTCAGAGGGAAACTTACAGCTCTAAATGCCTACATTTAAAAAAAAAGGTCACAAATCAATAACCTAATTTCACAGCTAAAGACACTAGAACAAGAAGAGCAAACTCAACCCAAAATTAGCAGAAGAAAGGAATAAGCAAAGATTAGAGCACAGATAAATGAAATAGAGAATTAAAAAACAATAGAGAAAATCAACAGAACCAAAAGTTGGTGTTTTGAAAAGATCAATAAAATTGGCAAACCTTTAGCCAGACTGACAAAGAAAAAGAGAAAGAGGGCACAAATAACTAAAATCAGAAATGAAAGTGGGGACATTGCTACTTACAGAAACAAAAAGGATTATAGTAGGGTACTGTGAACAATTACATGCCAACAAATTAGAACACCTAGATGAACTGAAGAGTCCAGAGTTACATCCACACATCTATGACCAGTTGATTTTTGACAAGGGTGCCAAGCAAGTCCATTCAATGGGGAAAGAATAGTCTCTTCAAGAAATGGTGCTTGAATCACCTAGAAATCCACATGCAAAAGAATTAATGTGGACACTTATCTCTCACCATATACAAAAATTAATTCAAAATGAATCAAATATCTAACTATGAGAACTAATACTATAAAACTCATAAAAGAAAACCAGGGAAATCTCTTCAGGACCCTGTAGCAGGCAATGGAATTTTTGGATTTTACACCAAAAGCATAAGCACAAAAGAAAAAAATAGATAAATTGGACTTCATCAAAATTAAAAACTTTTGTGCATCATGGGGAATTAGCAACCTACAGAATTGGAGAAAATATCTGTAAACCATGTGTCTGATAAGGGTTTAATATCCAGAATACATAAAGAACTCCTACAACTGAGCAACAAAGACAAACAACCCAATTAAAAATGGTCCAGGCAACTAACAAAATGATGAAAATGGACAAGTCTCATCCCAAAAACAAGGAGTATCTACAACTGCAAGCAAAACAATTCCTTCCATCTGCCCCATAATATCTAAGTCCCCTCTCAGCCTGAAGCAATCAGAGGAGGCATCATCCCAAATTCCTCAAGATTGAGGAATGAACAAACATAAGGGGGGAGTGCAACCATGGACCAAAGTAGATTTATTGTTATTATAGTTATTATCCTGTGTTAAGGGAGTAACTTGTAATATTGATATAAAGATAGTGGTTGCCAGGGGTTCAAAGGAGAGGGGAGGGATGAACTGGTGGAACACAGGGCACTTTTAGGGCAGTGAAGCTGTTCTATATGATACTATAATGACAGATACATGACATTATACATTTATCAAAGCCTATAAAACTGTACAGCACAAAGTGTAAGCCATAATGTAAACTACCCTTTGTTAGTAGCAATGCCTCAATATTGGTTCATCAACTGTAACAAATGTACCATTCTAATGTAAGGTGTTAACAGGGAAAACTGTGGGGAGGGGGGTTATATGGGAACTCCCTGTACTTTTGGTGTAATTATTCTGTAAACCTAAAACTTATCTAAAATTAAAGTTTATTATTATTTTAAAATGGCCTATAGATTTGAATACTTTTCTCTTATTCATGGCCAAGAGGTGTATGAAAAGATACTCAACATCATTAGCCATTAGAGAAATGCAAGTTAAAACCATAATGAGGTAACACTTCACACCTACCATGATGGTTATTATTTAAAAAAACTGAAAATAACAAGTGTTGGTGAGGATTTGGAGAAATAGGGACCCTCTTACATTGTTGGTGGGAATGTGGAATGGAGCAGCCACTGTGGGAAAAAGTTTGGCAGCTCCTCAGAAAATTAAACATAGAATTACCACCATATGACCCAACAATTCCACTCCTTGGTATATAACCAAAAGAACTAAAAGCAGGGACTCAGACAGATATTTGTACACCAATTATCATAACAGCATTATTCACAATAGCTAAAAGGTGAAAGCATTCCAAATGTCCATCAGCAGATGAAAGGATAAAAGCAAATGTGGCATATCCATGCAATGGAATATATATTCAGCTGTAAAAAGTGAAAAGTGCTGGTACATGCTACAAACGTGGATGAATCTTAAGGATATCATGTTGACTGAAATAAGCGAGGTACAAAAGGACAAAAGTACTGTATGATTTCTCTTAATGAAATATTTAGAATAAGCAAATTCATAGAGACAGAAAGTTGAATAGTGGTTACAACAGGTGGCAGGAGGCTGGAATGGGGAGTTTTTGCTAAATGAGTATGAACAGTCTGAGACTAGATAGTGGTGAAAGTTACACAGTATTGTCAGTGTAATTCATGTCAAAAAATTGTCCACTTAAAATGGTTAAAATGATTTTTATGTTATGTATATTTCACCACAATTAAAAAGAAATACGGTGGCGGATGCTCAAATGGTTGGGCATCTGTCTCCTATATGGAGGGACCTGGGTTTGATCCCCAAGACCTCCCAGTAAAATAAAAAAAAATATAGAAGGTGCATGGGCCACCAGACCCCGCAAGTGGGCGCGCCATCAGGCCCCCGCCAAGCCACGCAGCAAGATGATGATGTAACAGGAGAGTGACACGAGGGAGAAGCCAAGACTAGACATGCCAAAAAACCAGGAACTGAGGTAGCACAGGTGGCAGAACACCTCTCTCCCACATTGAAGGTTCCCAGGATCAAATCCTGGTGAAGACAGGAGGGGAAGGATGAGAAGAGAGGGCAGGAAACAGACACAGAGAATTGCCCAGCGAATGGACACAAAACAGCAAAAAAAAAAACGGGGGTGGAGTTTAATGGATAAAAGTAAAATAAATAAATAAATCTAAAAAAAAATTAAAAAGAAATACATTTAAACAACAACAAAACATTTGCTGGCTACTTACATGCTAGGTTTGAGGTATACAATATAAGCAAGACACAGTCCTTGCCCCTGAGGAGTTTACAAATAATGACAATATAATATGAACAGCACAAATAAGAATGGTAGGCACAAGTACCATGGGTACACAGAAGAGAGATATCTAATTGCCTGGAAAGTAGGGGAAAAAAAAAAATCAAGAAAAGTACTCTCAGGGCCTTTTTGCTTAAAAAGGATCCTCAAAGAATAAGTAGGAATTTACCAGGTAAAGATGAAAGAAAATTCCAGGAGTAGAGAACAGCATGTGCAAAGACATGGGAGTCTTGAGAGAGCCCAGGGAATAAAGGTAACATCTAGGAAACACATGGGATATGTATTACAGGACAGGATGCAAGTGAGGCAAGCCAAGATGAGTTCCTAAAGGTATTGAGTGCTGATTAGCTTAAATGTCTCATAGGTGGATGACCAGTTGCAAGGAAGTGGCATGTAAGATTTTCATTCTCTGTATCCTCCATGGGCCTAGGACCATGACTTTCGTCATAGTAAACTCACAATAAATGTATGTGGAATAAACAAATGAGTCAGAATTTGGAAAGATAAAGCATTTGGGGGGGAAAGCAGCTCCTAGTGAGAAGGGAATAAATTTGGGAGAATAGATTATTTAAAAGAACTAATTAAATTACTGATATAGTAAGAGAGTAGGAAAGGTGAAATCAGAGTTACACTGGCTAAACCCCTGAACAGCATTTATTGTACACAGTACCTATCCACCTAAAATCAGATTAATGTCCTCCATAGAGTCAATGTGAAGAGCCTCTAAGCATTTTGAAACATAGATACCTCCATACTTGGAATTCTGATTTATTTAAATAATAATCATAATGATGCTTATTATTCTAAATTCTTCATTCAAGATATAAGTATACAAATACGCAAACTCAAAGGATTTCAATAGTGTGCTATTGAATGCTAAAGTCTTTGCACTTGTTTTTAAAAAAACAAAAACCTTCATATTCTATGCAAAGACCAAGAGATAAAAACACAAGTCTTGAGAAAAGTTCCAGACTTCCAGAAGGTGAAGCAACTGCTCTCAACTAAGGAAGAGATGCAAAGAGGAAAAAAAAATACGGTAGATTCCAATAGCCCAGTTTCAAGACATATAACACCTGACAATGAAGTTCAAGAACTTTAATTTGAATTTAAAAAGTGATGCATTTGCCAGTAGCAAGAATAAATTATTAGGATGACCTCAGAAGATCTAACCCACTCAGCAAGCAAACTGCTACATTTAGTACAAGTTCCCAACTTATTTGATTTCCTCCACCATTCTCAGGTAAAACACCCTACAATAACATGGCACAAACATTATTAAAATAAGAGTTAGTTTATCAAGCTTCTCTATCTTACAGATACAATCAAATCTGTAACCAGTTAGGTATGTTTATTAGCAAGAGAAACAATTATACTCCATTTATAAAGGTAAAACAAAAAGAACAGGAGATGATGTAGCACTGGTTACCAGAATCACATTATAGGCATCCAACCTTTCAATCTTCAGAATATTGATATTCTTAGCCAGTATTTCTGACCCCTTCTCATTCATTTACTCTTGATGAATTTAAGCGAACTAGATTTTACCAGGAAATATTTGAAACGTTGCCTTTCCTGTATTTGATACAAAGGACAAAGAGCTGATATCCTTTGTACACAAGTGGCAGTATACTAAAGTATTGGACCCATGGTTTCACATAAATAATGCAGACGAGGCCTAAATGAGAATAAATCCTAGGGAACTCCTCAGCCTTGGATAAAAATGAGATCAGATTCCCAACACAATTCAGAGATCTCTAAGACAGAAACAATTCTAAATTCTAATGTGACGTTCCAATCACACTAGTTTAGTTATAAATGAGGATTGGTAACTTGCTATTGTTACTAGTAACACAGACCGGAGATAGTCATGCATCAGGTTACCAAAATTAGACTATAGGAGCTAACTTACTTGATTCCAAGGCAATGAGGCCTGAAGGCAATGTAATTATTGTGCTTAATGTCCTATGTCAAAAAATATTCTGTAAACAAAGGTCCACAGAGTAATTTAAGAATGTAGTTTCTAATGAATGAAGAGTGCAGTGATCCAGATGCTGCAAAGTCTTGAATCTGGTACTGATTAATTATACAATCATGGGAAAGTCACAAGTAGTCCATGTCTTGGTTTATGTATTACAATGATATTCTCACAACTGAGTTAAATGTGAAATGTTCTAAGCACCTCAGAAAAAGGAGTACTTTACATGAGATCAAAGTGTTTATATAAGTGATGAAGTTAACCACCATGACTAAAGTCACAATTTCCATTTAAACAGAACTCACCTCAAAAAAAATTCAGTGAACTCTATAGATATATGTTCACTTAAATCCTAAAAGGCATTATTCAAACATTCCATAAATAAGGAAATATAAATCATTTAATAACTCAAAATCTATCAATAAGTCTGTTACAGAGTTAGGAATAGAATTAAACTCCAGGTGCTCCCTTTCCACCCCTACCCAGTTCACTGTTCAGTCACCTAGTCAGCTTTAATTATGTTGCTCTATGCACCAGAAACAACTAGTTATGGCTGGGACAGAAATTTCTCTCCCAAAAGGCTTCAGAATCTATTTTATTAAAATATGTTCAAATTTAAAATTGAGAATGGTTCCATAAATAACAACTATTTATTAAATCCAGAAAGTATTTCATCTAGTACTAGGTGAGGCAATCTGTAAGGAATAGAACATAACATAAACATAAAATCCAAAAAGCAAACTAATAGCTAAGACCAAAGACTACGAAGTGGTCTCTAAAATGGAATTTTAAAAATGGGAAAAGGGGTAAAAGAAAAACTAAAACCAAAGGTAATCCTATGGAATATTTGTGCCATGGATAAATGGCAAATTCTATGAAAAATAAACTTCCAGGTAAACAACAAATACATTTTAATCTAGCATCCAAATTAGCAAAGTGTTTCCTTCCCTTTCCCCTTCCACCCCGGGTACCTCCTGAGGAAAATTAGGTACTTTATATACACTGTTAATCCAATACAGTCTTTTCAGGAGGTTATTTGGAAATACATAAACTTATGTTTTTGTTTTTAATGCAGTAAAAGTTTTCTTGACAAGTATGGTAGATGGATTATTGTTCTCAATTCTTTACATCCTCTCTGTTAGAATGTTATATACATCTATGCCCTTTGCCATGTAACTTTGCAGGGCCTGGCCTCATGACTTGCTTTGGCTAATGAAATGTTAATGCACTTGATGCCAGAAAAGGCTTAAAATGTGTTTTGGAAGTTTGGGCTGCTTCTCACACTCTGGTGATAAACCATGAAATGAGTCTGTACGCCCCAGGTACCTGCTACCCCTTCATGTTACAAGCCAGAACAAACACCATTAGAGCAGACCCACCCAACTGCAGACTGGGGTAAAGCCCAGTCAAGCCACAAACTGAAACAGAGATGCCCAGCCAAGCCCAGCCTAACTCAGACCTCAGGTAACCTATAGACCCAGTGCAAGAATAAAAACACTTAATATAGTAAGCCACTGAACAAAACAGTGGTTTGTTACAGAGTTGTTATGGCAACAGTTGACCAATACACCTAGTAATCTCACACCTAGGGATGTATCCTAAGGCAATCAGAAAGAAACACAGATTCACATAATTGGGTATTTATCATAGTAATATTTATAATAGCAAAAACATGGAAACAACCTATGATCAAACAATGGAGGGATAATTAAATAAATTATGATATAGCCAGACAACTAAATAGATGAAGCTATTAAAAATCGTGTTCTCAGAAACGCTAAAAAATGTATGATGTTCATAATACATTAAGCTTAAAAAGTAGCATAGAAGCAAGATGTACTGTTCTTTAAAAAGAGAATTATTTGTAAGCAGAGAAAAAGATGAGGTGGATAAATTAACTCGTTTAATAAACACAAATGCATCTTCTGTGCTAAATATTACACTAAATTCTATATTAGGAATACTATATTATATGGTCACTACCTTGTAATCTAGTAAAGAAGACTTTTTTTCTTTTTTAAAAGGAGGTACTGGGAATTGAACCCAGGATCTTGTACATGCAAAGCAGGTGCTCAACCACTGAGCTACACACACTCTATGTGAGATTTTTAAAGTAATAATCATAGAGATAGACGTGTAATTACAAATTGCGATGAGATATTATGGCAGACACGGCTAGTTATCCCCAGTATTTCTTTTCCCTTTCTTATTCAGTAATAGAATGTCTGAATTGTATCTGGTCATGTCTACCTGGAACAGAACACAGTTCCCATTCTTCATTGCTCCTTGGTGGGACCATGTGACTTAATTCTGGCCAGTGGGATGAAACTGGAAATGGTGAGCGCAACTTCCAGTAACCATCCTTAAAAAAAAAGGGCTTGCTCTTCTTTGCTTTTCCTCCTTCTTACCAGATGGAGCAGCTATTTTGAACTATGACGTAGAAGCTTCATGCTGAGAATGGCAGAGCAACAGAACAGGAAGAGTCTGGGTTTCCTGACACTGTGGAAGCACTTAACCCACCTATAGAACTTTTATATAAGAGATATATAAAATTCTACCTTGCTTAAGCCATTTTTATTTTGGGTTTTCAGTCATTCACAGCTGAACTTAATCCTAACTGGCACAGTTATGAAGAAAAAATGAAGGTTTCAATGGGGAGTTATAAAAGAAAGAGTTGATTTTGACTGGAGGAAGGGGTGTGAGGAATAGCTTCTCTGAGGAATTAACAGTTAAGCTGTGACTATAAGCCTGACCAGGTGAAGGGAGGTGAAGCGGCAAACTGTTCAAGGCAGGGAAACCAAAGATGCAATGCCTCTGAGAAGGACAGAACTTTACACATTCCTTGATCACAGGGTACAAATAACTTGAGATAGAGATGGTAAGGCAGGCAGGAGTCACATAACATAAGACCTTGTAGGCCATTGTAACCGTTGGCCAATTTGATGCAATTATGAATTCCAAAAATATAATTGGATCATGCTTGTAAACTGATCTGTTAATCTGGGCATGATTAGGTTATGATTAGGGTGTTGAGCCCCACCCCTTGGTGGGTGGGGAATCAAATATAAAAGGCATGGCAAGAACAGTTTTGAGAAGCAGTCTTTTGAGAAGCAGTTTTGATGTTGGAAAGAAGGCCCCAGGAGAA
>JAQZBX010030971.1:0-26516 GCA_029593785.1 Cabassous unicinctus
AGGTTTGGACACCTGAGTCCCCTTTGAATCTCAGGGAGGATAACAGCCAGCACTGTGGTGGCCCCTGGGAGAGGGGAGAGGGGAATCTACTCATGCAGGTTGTCACACCCAGCTGCCCTGGGAGAGAGGAACTTGGTCAGGGAAGTGGAAGAGACAGTGAACTAACAAGCTGGGCCAATGAAAACTTTTAAAAGTCTGCTTGCCTAAGGGATATGGGGTAGGAAGAGCCCAATAAGCTTTAAAAAGCCTATTTAGTCTATAGAGCTGCTGTAGTGCAGGGAAGGAATTCCTTCCTTGCATGTAGAAGATCACTGGATCAAGTCCTGAAACCTCCTAAGGGAAGGGATAAAGGGATAGTTAAGGCACACAGCTAACACCTTATGATAAGGAACTTAGAGACTGAGTTTTTACTGTTCTGTTTTGTGTTTTTTAAAAATTTTCCATCTTTTTTTCCTTTTTTTTTGTTTTTTCACTAAAACTGGATATATCACCTGCAGAGGGCAGGTTGCAGGGTGATTAATTGATGAGCACCAGCAGCCTGAGCAGGTCTCTAGGGATTAACAGGGAAGTTTGTTTTTCCTGGGTTACTTCTTTGTTGCTGATTTGTTTCTTCTTTGTTGTTTTCCCTTTCTTTATTATCTTTTTTCTACTACTTATTTTTTCAATCTACTTTATTTCTCTTCTTTCCTTCATTTTTCTGTCTTCTAAACTTATGCTGCTTTTCTTCCATTCCAACATTTCCTGTTTGGTCTTCATTTTTTCTTTTTCTCTCTCTCCTTTTTTTAAATTTCCTGCTATTCACTTCTCATCTGTCAGGCCTTTTAATTCATTCTACTTTTCTCTCTATTTTGTCTCTTTTATTTTTTATTCCACCTCTTTTTGTCCTTATTCCTTTGTATTTTTCATGATTTTTTACTCATATTACTTAGTTTTGTAGCTGTTGCATGGTTCCTTTTTTACCTTTTAGGTATTATTATTATGACAATTATTTTTCTCTTCTTATACCTTTATTTTTCTCTGGCCCTAATATTTTTTCAAGGGAACATACACAACTGCAAGGATATAGAATAATAGAAACCAAGTACCAAAAATTAACCTTACCACACTCAAAGTAACAACATAAAACCCTAGAGTAGAAAGAAAAGCTAACCAACCAAATAAGTCAATAAAGATAAACAAATGAACAGACACCAAAAAAACATTACAAGCCATACTAATAAACAGGAAGACATGTCTCAGTCTAATGAACAAAGGGAAAAACAGGAGGAGATGCACAATGTGGAACAACTAATCAAGGATGTTCAAAAACAAATATCATGAGTCAACTTACTGAATTGAAGGAAGAGATAAAAGACATTAAGAAGACACTAGGGAAACATTCTGAAGAAATTGTAAACATACATAAAAAGATAACGAATATGATGGTGACAAATGGCACAGTGCAAGAAATAAAAAATACACTGGAAGCATATAACAGCAGATCTGAATAGGCAAGAAGAAAGAATCAGCAATGTAGAAGACAGTACATCTGAAATCAGACATGGTAGCACAGATAAATAAAAAGATAGAAAAAATCCAGGAAGGACTTAAGGATTTGAATGACAACATGAAACACACAAATATATGCATTATAGGCATCCCAAGGGAGAAGAGCAGGGAGAGGGAGCAGAAGGAGTATTGGAGGAAAAATGGCTGAAAAATTTCCAAATCTATTGAGGGTCATGGACGTACTTGCGCAGGAAGTGCAGCACACACCAAACAGTATAAATTCTAAGGGGTCTACCACAAGACATATACTTGTCAAATTGTCCAATGCTCAAGACAAAGTGAGAACACTGAAAGCAGCAAGAGAACAGAGATCCGTTACATACAAGGGAAACTCAATAACATTAAGTGCTCATTTCTCATCTGAAACCATGGAGGCAAGAAGGCAATGGTATGAAATAGTTAAGGTACTAAAAGAAAAAAAAAATTGAGCCAAGAATTCCGTATCTAGCAAAGCAGCATTCACAAATGCGGGAGAGTTCAAAATATTCACAGATAAACACAAATTAAGAGAGTTTATCAATAAGAAATCTACATTTCAAGAAATACTAAAGTGAGTTCTGCAGGTTGAAAAAAACAGGAGAGAGAGAGATGGAGGAGTGTGTAAGAATAAATGAAAAGATAAAAATAGAATTAAAAACAATGTATGAACATAAACAAAAAAAAATATTGCTAATGTAAGTAACTCCTTGAGGGTAATAACATTGATTGTGAACAGATTAAATTCTCCAATCAAGAGGCAAATATTGGCAAAATGGATAAGGAAATATGACCCATCTATATGCTGTCTACGAGAAACTCACCTTAGGCCAGGGAGGCAAGAGGATGAAAGTGAATTGATGGAAAATAATTTTACATGCAAGCAATAATCAGAAAAAGGCAAGAGTAGAGATATTAATATCAGCAGAATAGACTTTCAATGCAAAATTTTTGTAAGTGACAAAGAAGGGCATTATATATTAATAAAAGGGGTAATCTATCAATAATAAAGAACAATCATAAACATGTATGCAGCTAATCATGACTAAAAATATATGAGGCAAATATTGGAAAAGCTAAATGAAGATATAGATACCTTTGCAATTAGATTGGGGAACTATAATATGCTGTTATCACTACTAGACAAAACATCTAGACAGAGGATCAATAAAGAAACAGATTTTGAATAATACATTAGAGGATCTGGACCTAATATACATATACATAACATTATACCCAAATAGAGCAGGATACACATTATTCTTGAATGCACATGGATCATTCTCCAGGAGAGACCACATGCTAGGCCACAGAAAAACTCTCAGTAAATTCAGAAAGATTGAAGTTTTACAAAGTAATTTCTCTGACCACAATGGAATGAAAATGGAAATCAGTAAGGGACCGAAAAGCAGATTAGGCACAAATATATGGAAATTAATCAACACACTCAAAGACAATCAGAGGGTCAAGGAGGAAATTGCAAAAGAAATCAGCAGTAACCTTGAAACAAATGAAAAGGAAAACATAATGTATCAAAACCTATGGGATGCAGTAAAAGCAGTGCTGAGAGGGAAATTCATAGTCATAAATGCCTACATTGAAAAAGAAGAGCTAAAAATCAAAGACCTAATGGCACACCTGGAGAAATTAGAAAAAGAAAAACTAACTCCAAAGCAATAGAAAGAAGGCAGTAATAAAGATTAGAGCAGAGCTAAATGAAATTAAAAATAAAAAAGCACTAGAAAAAATAAAACAAATAGCTGGTTCTTTGAGAAGATCAATAAAATTGACAAACCCTTAGCTAGACTAAGAAAAAAGAAAGAGAAGATGCAAATACATAAAATAAAAAATGAAGAAGAGAATGTCACCACTGACCCCACAGAAATAAAGAGTGCCATAATAGGATACTTTGAAAAATTGTATGCCAGCAAGATGGATAATTTAGAGGAAATGGATAAATTCCTAGAAACAAATAAGCAGCATACATGAATGAAAGAAAAAACTAATGAACTAAACTGACCAATCACAAGTAACGAGATAGAATCAGTCATCAAAAACTCCCCAACTAAGAAGAGGCCAGGACCAGATGGCTTCACAGGGGAATTCTACCAAATGTTCTGGAAAGAAATAACACCAATCCTACTTAAACTCCTCTGTAAAATAGAAGTGGAGGGATCATTGCCTAACATTCTATGATGCCAACATAACCTTAATACGAAAGACAAAGAAAGATGCCACAAGAAAGGAAAACTATAGACCAATCTCTCTAATAAACCTAGATACAAAAATCTTCAACAAAATACTTGCTAATCATATTGAACAACACATCAAACGAGTTATATACCATTACCAAGCGCGTTTCATCCCTGAAATGCAAGGAAGGTTCAATATAAGAAAATCAATTTAATACAATATATAAACAGATCTAAAGGGCAAAAGTCACATGATGATCTCAATAGGTGTAGAAAAAGTATTCAACAAAATACAGCACCCATTCCTGGTAAAAACACTTCAAAAGATTGAAATAGAAGGAAACTTCCTCAACATGATAAAGAGTATATATGAAAATCCCACAGCTAACATCATATTCAGTGTTGAAATCCTAAAAGCTTTTCCTCTGAGAGCTGGAAGAAGACAAGAATGCCCACTTTCACCACTCTCATTTAACATTGTGTTAGAAGTACTTGCTCGAGGACTGAGGCAAGAAAAAGATATTAAAGGCATCCAAATTGGAAAGGAAGAAGTAAAATATTCACTCTTTGCAGAAGACATTATCCTATACCTCAAAAGCCCTGTGAAATCTACAACAAAGCTTAAACAGATATATGTACATCAATGTAAATAGCAGCATTATTCATTATTGCCAAAAGTTGGAAACAACCCAAATGTCCATCAATAGATGGATGGATAAGCAAATTTTGATATATACATACAGAGGAATATTACTTGGCTGTAAGAAGGAAAGCAGTATTAACATATGGGATAACAAGGATGAATATTGAAGACCTTATATTGGAGTTAAGCAAGATAGTCACTGAAGTACAAATATTACATGACCACACTGATATGAATAAGTCAAATTGAGCAGAATCACAGAGCTAGAGTCTGAAAGATAGGTTTACAGGAGACCAAAAGGGAGAAGGAAATTGTGAGCCCATGCCCATATATGGGCAAAATCTAGGATAAGTGAAAGGGAGTAATTGTGCAGTAGTTTAGCATGACAGTGGTATAGTGATGCTATTGGGTTGATTGGTGCTGGTTTTTGAGAAAGGTAGGCTTGGTGGAGTGACTAGGGCTGTACATGGAACTGGGGGGAGGTTTGGGGGAGAGAGCAGGTAAACTTCGGAGATTTGTGGGTATGTGGTTGAAACTACAATGTTGGGAATGTCATTTTGGCAAATATGGCAGGGGATGGTTCCTGGTCTTGGGTGTTGGATTTGGGGTACATGCGGGATAGGCCTGGGGCAGGCCTCTAAGTCATGTGGGTATTCATCTTGTCATAATGGTTTGTATCAGGGGGTGGAGACTCACTTAATGAAGAGTAAGGTGTTGGACTCCCATCCTGGGGAGTTCTACTAAGTTTTCAAATAGAAGGGTGAGAATCTCTTAGGAGCAAAGGCAGTGCCTAATAGGGTAAGAAAAGCCTGTATGTCAAGCCCTCAATGTTGTTGCAAGTAACTATGAATCTTGTTCTTCAAGGAGTGAAGCTTGGTGGTTGCTGTGGGTCCTGAGGGGAGGGGGAGGGAGGAATAGAATAGATGGAACCTGAGGCATTTTGGGGGTGATGGAATTGTACTACATGATCTTTCAATGATGGACACAGGCCATGTTAAATTTCATCCAAATTTATAACCATAATGTAAATCATTAACAGTAGTTAGTAACAATGTTTCAATATTTATACATCAATTAGTAACAAATGTACCATCCACATGTAAAATGTTATTAATAGAGTAAAGGGGAAAGGGAGGAAGATGTTGGGTTTATGGGAATTCCTTATAATCTATACATGAATTTTTGTAACCTAAAACTTCTTTGAAGACAAAATGAAAAAAATAAGACACTGGGGAATAAACAGAAGAAAATGTCTCTGTACATACAATACAACAGTAAGTAAAGATCTTACAGTGATGAAAGAAGTTTTGGATCACAAAAGAGTTACAACTATGACAGTGGAGAATCTTAAAAAATGAAGCCAAGAAAATAACCAAATACAATTAGGAAGAAAATAAAAGAATAATGATAGTTTTAAAAATAAAAATAAAAATATGAAAAAAATGGAAAAGTAAAAACTAATGAAAAAATAATTTTAAAATTTGACATCATGTCTTTCATCACTGTAAGGTCCTCCTGAGAGGTGCATAAGTGTAACCTCTGGAATGACCTCCTGACTCACTTTGAAATATCTTAGTCATAAAAAAAACTCATTTGTATTTAATATTTCCCTCTTTTGATCAAGGTCTTTTTCCAAATGCATCGCTAGTTGGTGCTTGGTAATAATCCCTTGGTGTCAGGGAGTCTCATCACCAGGAGTCATGTCCCATGCCAGAGGGAAGGTTCTGTGTATATATGCTGAGACTGGCTATAGATGGGCCTCATTTGAGCAACAAGGAGGCATTCAGGAGGTAACTCTTAGCAATATATAGAACTAGGCTAAGTTTCAATTTCACAAGGACAAGGTTCATAATACAATCATGAATATCAATGGCCTGGCAAAATAGTTGGTGCTTTTTCACTAGGTACTTCCCATGTACTTGGGGGACTCTTGCGCCTGTATTACAGAATGAAGCAGAGCTTCCCAAAATGGGAATTCAACATTCTTTCACTTATTATGTGGGTCTCCAGCCACTGACCCCATGACCACTTGAACATATTCATATGCCATAGAGGTATGCCCAGGTTCCCCCTTTCCACACATCCCCCATCACTGACTCCCCACACCAGTGATCCTCTCCTGCAACAGTTGTCACCTTTCTGCAATCCAAAAACTCCCCAAAAACAAAGCCAAAAAAATAACAATAATAAAAAGTTAAGTAATAATAATAAAATAAATAAAATACAAAAATAAAAACATACTTTTTTCTGTTGTGCCTTCATCACTGTAATATCTGTTATCTTTTATGTACAGTGACTATTTCTTCCATATGTTCTCTCCAGTGTATTTTTTTCACATTACTTTCAAAGAAGTTTTATGTTTCATAAAAGTCACTTAGAAAATATAGTGGATTCCCATATACCCAATCTGCTCCCCCTTTCCTTTTCATACCTATTAATAATATCTTACATGTATGGTATGTTTGTTGCAATTGATATAGAAATATTGAAGCATTGCTACTAGCCATGGCCAATGGTTTACATTTTGCACTGTACAGTATTACAAGTTTTGACAAAATTTAAAATGATCTGTATCCATCATTGCAAGATCATGCAGAAAAATTCCAATGCCCTAAAAATGTCCTATCTATTTTATTCTTCCTTTCCCCTCCCGTCAGAACCTATGGTAACCACTAAGCTTCAATTTTTGAAGAATAAGTTTCATAGTCAAATGCAATAATATTAAGAGCTTGACATATTCTCTGTTTTCTTTTACTAGGCACTGCCTATGTTCTCAAGATATTCTTGTCCCTCTAATTGAGAACATAGCAGAACTCCCCAGGATGGGACTTTAATAGTTTCCTCTTTATTGTGTTGGTCTTCATCCACAGAGATAACACATAATGACAATATGAACAATTTCATATTCCACTGAAGCATGCCCCAGGTGTGCCCTATCCTGCATATCCCCCCAACCCAACACCCTGGACCAGTAACCTTTCCCTGCCATATTTGCCAAGAAACATTCCCACCATTGTAGTTTTAATCACAGACCTACAAATCCCCAGAGTTCACCTGTTCCTTCCTCCAGCTCTCCCCCCAGTTCCATGGATAGTCCAACCTAACTCTTTCACTTTATTTCCCGATATTCCAGCACCATTGGTAGTAACATTGTATCTCATGCCCCCAAACATATATTGAACTGGCCATAAAGACATGCTTTGATATTTGTGATTTCCATATGACAATATCCAATTGGAAATTTTATACAGCAAAAGGCCAGCTCTCCTTTTAACAGCATATGCATATTAACACATAGATGTATTGCTTTTATTTTTCTCCACAGATGTTGGTACCAAACAGTGAACCAATTCAAGATAGTCCATGGTATAGATGCTGCCAAGAACTGATAATACACATCATTAAACCTGTAGCTATTTTACTAGTGGCATATTGTTAGAGAAGACTGAATCGTTCACCCACCAGGTTGAAAATAGGACTTCTAATTGGGCAGACTGCACAACTTACAGAGGAATATATTCAGACTAATTGTGATGGTTTTTCTATATTAATTAAAATCCAAGAAACAGATTGAGAAACAAATGAAAAATCTTAAAACAGGGGGGTGCAAGTTGCAGAGACCTCAGATAAGGAGGCTGTATCATGTATAGTGGTTCCCATTGTTAACATATGTCTTATATTTATGTAGCATACTCAAGTAAGCCTGATTTTGCATGCCCTTGGACTTCTTTGAGTCAAACCTGCAGTCCTATTTGCTATCAATAACAAATCTTTGGTCCAGAACATGCTGCAGCTACTTGTGCGTAAACTTCTTGCGTAGAGTATCTTCAGTGATTGGCTGATTGGCCTCATGACTGCTGCTTAGTCTCCCATATGCAGTTGCCAGCCACTTCTTCTTAAACAAACAAGATGTCACCATTCCCTCCCCTGCAACTACTAGCCATCAGCCTGCTTAAACAAATGAGGAAGGAGCAAGAGGTTTATAGTAATTCAATAACCATGCTTTCATCAAAAATAAATAAGAAAACAACTCTTCCCACAATCTTCACCATCTCAATATATGGCAAATCCAGGTTTTAAGTTGCACAGGGCAAAACTGTGGAATTATTTTTGACAACTCCTTTTGACAGACCTATCTGAGTGGTTAGCAAATCCTATCAACTCCATTTCCTCACTTCATCCATAATCTGGCCACTGTGACTTAAGCCTCCATCATCTCTTGCCTGAAGTATTGAAATAGACTCCTCACTGTATTCATCTTTTACCATTTCCCATTCATTCATTTCTTAGCACTGTACCCATAGAGATGCTGTCATGCCACTCCTCTGCTCAAGATATTACTTTCAACCACATTCAGAATAAAAGCCTGTGTTTGCATCATGAATTATAAAAATTCCCTCCACAACCCACACATATGTACTCTTTATGATGGTTTTGTGGTCTTTATTATTTTCCTAGCTCTGCCTTAACAATTTAAAATAAACTGTGTCTTAAAGCAACAGGACTTTTTTATTTCATGTTTCTGGAGGCTAGATGTCTGAAATCAAGCTGCCACCAAAGCCATGCTCTAACAGCTCTTGGAGAGGATCCTTCCTTGCCCCTTCCAAGATTTTGGCAGTTACTGGCTATTTACTTTATCCTGGCTTTTGGCAACATAACTCCAATCTCTGCCTCCACTTCACATTGCCTTCTCCTCTGCGATTCACTGGGTCTCCAAATGTTCTTCTTATAAGGACAAGAGTCACATAGAGTTAACTTCCATCCTGAACCAGTTTGGATTTATCTTAACAAATTACATCTTCAATGGCATTATTTTAAAATAAGATCACGTTCAAAGGACTGGGGATTAGGACTTATATATATGTATATCATTTCACACAGCACAAGTCAAATCACAACACTGTTTTTCAAGCATACTGAATGACCTCTGCCACAGGCCTTTAACAATGTTAGGTTGCTTAGGCCTGGGAGTTCCCCATTGAATCCTTCCTAGGTCATTTCCTTTCTTTCTTCATATCTTGATTCCTATATCACCATCAGTGAGTACTCTGTTATTTGATATTTTAATTCCACACTTTCCATCCCTTCTCTCTGTTATTTACTTTTTCTCTCCTTGACAGTTGCCACTATCTAAAATGATTTATAATTCTATTAGTTATTACATGTATTTTCTATCTTCTCCACTAGAATGCAAATTTCTAGAGCACTGATTTTTTTACTTTATCTGCAGTAATACCTGCATCAATTAGCACTTCCCTACACATTTTAGTTACTCAGTAAACATCTCTGAACTCAGTAAAGGAACAGATGAGGTAATTATTATTATTTGGAGGGAGGTTTTTTGTGCAGGTCAACAAACATTTCCTGTAACTAATTGAATAGCAAGAGGTGCATATGTAGCCAGGACCTTGGCAGTGGGAGAATCTATGTTCACAGAAGCAAATATGTTAAATTTTCAGACACTGAACAGGGAGGAAAGGTTAGAGACACAGGAGACCTCGACTGTAATGTCAGGAATAGCACTTGCAGGAGCAAGCCTAGCTACCAAAAAGGTATAGTTGATGAGCCACAGCAGAGCTGCTGTACTCTTCCTGGTGTTCACTCTGACAACAGAGGCCCAAGAAGTGAAAGCTTAGATAGATTCACGTGGCAAATGAAAGAGGGAGTGTTTTCTGATGGTTTTGGTGCCATATCATAAATAAATGATACTTTTTTTCAGTGGCAGGAGCCTGGTAGCTGCTTTTCCTGCCACTATAGAGTGAGGAAGGAGCAAGGTATGTTTATCTGATTGCCTACAGCAATCAACCCTCAAATATATCTCTTTCTTTAATAGTAGGACTTCTTTCTTTTTCTCCCCATTTGGAAGTTGAGTATACTAGAAGTAAGCTTCAGGGCCCCAAGAAACTTTCATCTGGGTGGTCATTAAATTCACTGAATATTTCTCAGCTTTTGCAAGTTAGCTTAACAATGAGTGTTCTTTCCAGCTTTCTAGTGACAAGCCACTCCCCAGCATGTCATTCCTGAGGACACTTTGCTCAGTGCACTTAGTTAAATTGGATTTTACCTACCCACACTTGACCTCTTTCCAGTTATGTCTGAGAACCAGATTATAATTTCTTCTAGACTATAGGTGAATCTTTCCTCATCCTTTGTTACTGGAATGACTTCACAAGGACACTAGGTAGGCAGGGTTGACCAAGATGACAGATAAGATGCTCCAATAAGTTTGGTATGAGATAGGACCATCTTTCTTTCTTTTGGCTATGGTTTTCCAATTTTCCCAGCACCATTTGTTGAACAGACTTTTCTGACCCAGCTGTGCGTGTTTGAAAACCTTGTAAAAAATCACTTGAATATAGGTGTGAGGGCTTGTTTCTGAACTATCAGTTCGGTTCCATTGCTCTATGTGTATATCTATATGCCAGTATCATGCTGTTTTTACCACAGTAGCTAGGTAACATGATTTAAAGTCCAGAAGTGAGATTCCTCCAACTTTGCTATCCTTTTTGAGATATTTCTGGCTATTTGAGGCCCTTCTACTTCCAAATAAATTGATAATTGTTTTTCCCATTTCTTTTTAAAAAACCTGTGAAATCATCTTGTCCTGGGCTTTTCATTTGGGGAAGTTGCTTGATGGCTGTTTCATTCTCTTTACTTTTGATTGGTTTGTTGAGGTCTTCTCTTTCTTCTAAGGTCAGTGTAGGTTGTTGGCATTTTCCTAGGAATTTTTCCATTTCATCTACATTGTCTAGTTATTTTGACATAGTTTTCTTCATAGTATCCCTTATGGTTTCTTTTGTGTGTGTGTGGGGGGGGCGTCAGTAGTAATTTCCCCATTTTCTTTTTTTAAATTAGTTTTATCTTCTCTCTCTTTTTTTTTTGTCAATCCAGCTAAGGGTTTGCCAATTTTTCTTAATCTTCTCAAAGAACCAACTTTGGGTTATTTTAATTCCCTCTATTGTTTTTTGTTCTCAATTTCATTTATTTCCGCTCTGATCTTGGTATTTCATTACTTCTATGTCCTTTGGAAATCGTTTGCTGTTTTTCTTCTATTTCATCCAGCTTTGTAGTTAGGTCATTGGTTTAAGCTCTTAGTTCTTTTTTAATGTAAGTATTGAGGATTATAATTTTCTCTAGCAACACTGCCTTCACTGCATTGCATAGGTTCTGATATGTTGTGTATTCATTTTCATTCATCCCAAGATATTTATTGATTTCTCTCAAAACTTCTTCTTTGACACACTGATTACTTAAGTGTGTGTTGATTAATCTCCACATATTTGTGAATTTTCCTTTTTTCTTCCTCTTGTTAGTTTCCAACTTTATTACATTATGATCAGGGAAAGTGCTTTGTATAACTTCAATATTGTTGAATTTATTGAGACCTACTTTATAACCCAAAATATGGTCCATCCTTGATAAAGATCTATGAGCACTTGAGAAGAATGTATATACTGCCTTTTGTGGGTGGAATGTTCTGTTTATGTCTATTAGGTTAAACCATTTATCACATTATTCAAGTTCTCTGTTTCTGTATTTATCCATTGCCCAGATGTCCTTTCCAATGCTGACAGTATTGTATTGAAGCCTCCAACTATTCTTGTAGGTCTATTTTTCCCTTCAGTTTTGCCAGTATTTGCCTCATGTAATTTGGGGCATCCTGATTAGGTGCATATACATTTATAATTGTTACTTCTTCCTGGTGAATTGCTCCTTTCATTAATTTATAATGTCTTTCCTTGTCTCGAATAACAGTTTTTCTTTTAAAGTCTATTTCATCTGATATAAGTATAGCTGCTCCAGCTTTTTTATGGTTACTGCATGCATGGCAAAATTTTTTTTCAGCCTTACACTTTCAATCTATTTGTATCCTTGGGTCTAAGGTGAGACTGTTGTAGACAGCATGTAGATGGCTCATATTTTCTTATCCATTCTGCCAGTCTATGCCTTTTGATTGGGGAGTTTAATCCACTAATATTCAAAGTTATTATTGTAAAGACAGTTCTTATTTCATCCATTTTGAACTTTAGATTTTAGCTATCATATTTTACACTTTTAGTTATTTTTACTGATATAATATTCATTTCTAGACTCTCCTCCAAGACTCTTTTTCCTGTCGGTTCTTTTCAGGCTATACCTCTATCTTCAGTATTTCCTGCCAAGCTGGTCTTTGTGATACAAACCTGCTCAGTTTCTTTTTCTCTGTGAATACTCTAAACTCATCCTCATTTTTGTAAGACAATCTTGCCAATATAAGATTCTTTGCTGGCAGTTTTTCTCTTGCAGTGCCTTAAATATATTATATTACTGCCTTCTTGCTTCCACTGTTTCTGAAGAGAAATCAACACTTAATCTTATTGGGAATCGCTTTTATGTTATGCATCACTTTCTTTTGCTGCCTTTGAATTCTCTGTCTTTTTCGTTTGACATTCTGATTATACGAGTCTCAGAGCTGGTCTATTTAGATTTATTGAGATGGGAGTATATTTGTTTTTCTTGGACATAGATATTTATGTCCTTCAATAGGATTGGGAAATTTTCAGCCATTATTTCTTCAAATATTCCTTCTGCCCTTTTTCACTTCTCTTTTCTTTCTGGGACACCCATGATAGGTATGTTTGCATGTCTTTTGTCATTTATTTCCCTGAGACCCTGTTAAATTTTTTTTTCATTTTTTTCTTCTTCTGTTCTTTTGTGTTTACTTTCAGAGGCCATGTGTTCAAGCTCACCAATTCTTTCTTCTGCCTCAATTCCTCTGTTATATGTCTCCAGTGTATTTTTAAATTTCATTTTTTGCAACTTCCATTTCCATAATATCTGTTATTTTTCTATGTATGCTTTCAAATTCTTCTTTGTGCTCACCTAGTGTCTTCTTATTATCTTTAATCTCTTTAGCCATCACAGTGAATTTATTAAGATTTGTTTAAACATCTATGATTAGTTGTCTAAACCTCTTCATGTCATCTGGAGGCTTTTCTTTTCCCTTTGACTATGTCATATCTTCCTGTTACTTCATATGTATTGTAATAATTTGTTGGTGTATTTGCATCTGGCTTACTAGATTTATTTTTTCTGAACTAAGAGTTTTTCTCTTTAGTTAAGGTCTTACTTGCGCTTTCTCCCTTGCTGTTCTGAGGATATAGTTGGTGTTGTAAGCTGTAAATGCTGAGGCTGTCCACATCGCCCCAGGACTGATGAAGCTTCTCCCACCTTTCTCCTCTGCCAAGGGTAGGGACAGAGCCACAGCTGGGTGTAATATCAAAGTTGTGCAGGACACCATCTACATTTGCCCGAAGAGACTGATGAAGCTTCATACCCCTTTCTCCCCTGTCTTGGGTGGGGATGAAGCTGCAGGTGTTAGCAATAATCTAAGCCTTGTCAGTCAAAAATGACCACATTTGCCCAGTTAGACTGATGTAGCACCAGCCAATTCCTCCCTTTCCATGGGAGGGGATGGACCCCCTGGAGTGCCCAACAATCTAATATGTGTGGGCCAAATATGTCTGCATTTGCCATGATAGGAAGAGGGAGTACTGTCCCTTCTACCTTTTAGGCAGTGGGGATGGAACAACAGGCACCCAAGAGTTCAGTCTGTGTAGGCCCAAAGTGCTTGCCATTGCCCAGAGAGCCTGAAGGAACACCAGCCCCCTCCTATCCTATTGGGTGGTGGGGGTGGATCCACAAGTACCAAGTAGCCTAGTCTGTGCAGGATGAAAGTGCCTGCCAATGCCCAGAAGGGTTGAGGAACAAAGCTCCCCTCCTATCCGATTTGGGGCAGGAATGAAGTTACAGGTGCTGACTATTCAGTTTGTGTGGGCCAAAAACACCTGCAGTTACCCAGAAAGGCTGAAAAAATATCAGTCCCCTCCTGTCCTATGAGGGACAAGGGGTGGATATGGAATCAAAGGTGCTCAACAAACCAGCTTGTGTGGACCAAAAGCACCTGTAGTTGCCCAGGGAGGCCAAGGAAACACAGCTCCTAGCCTATCCTATTGATTTGCAGGGATGGAGCTCCAGGTATCTTACTATTTAGTCTGAGCCAGCTGAAAGCATCTGCAGTTACCTAGAAAGGCAGGTGCTGGTCCTACTTGCTTCCTCCCTGCCACAGGTGGGGCTATAGCCTAGACTATGGCTGCAGTTCAATTTGGGTGGAAAGAAGCTGATTCTTACCATCAGTGTGATTTTCAATCACCTTTGCTTCCCCTCATGCCAGAGACAGAGTTAAAATGGCAGCTACTGGTCTCTTTCTGACATGGACATGCTAAAACTTTAGTTGTTCTTAGGATTATACTTGAGCCAGCTGAAGTCAGTGGCCAAACATCTCTTCTTCCCCCATTTTTGGGAAAAGAAATTTCAAACTCCAGCCATGGAATAACTCCTGTGGTGGCTTCTGCCACCAGTGGAGGATGAACAATGGCCTCCATGGTGTGGAGTGCTCTACTCATGCAACTTCACAGCAGATGGGCAGTCTCCACCTTCCATTCTTTCAAGGATCTTGTAGGATGCTTTCTGGTCTCCTGGATGCCTCCAAACAGGTGTTTTAGATAGCCTTTCGGTGATTACTAATTGCCATGTTGGTTGAGCTAACTCTTGGGGCTCCCTACTCAGCTGCCTTCTTGCTCCTCCCTCCTCCAATGTATTTTTGTTTTCATTTATTGTCTGTCATTCCCATAAGATCTGTTATTCTTCTATATGTACTTTAAAATCCTTTGTTGTGCTCACCCAATTTCTTCTTAATAAACTTAATCTCTAGCCATCTCTTTGAATTTATTAAGGAGATTTGTTTGAGCATCTATAATTAACGGTCTCACTCCTTTATGTCACCTGGAGTCTTGTCTTGTTGCTTTGACTGGGCCATATCTTCCTATTTCTTGGTATGGATTGTAATTTTTTTTGGTGACTTGCCATCTGTCTTAATAGATGTATTTATTATGTATTTCTCTTTTTAGTTTAGGGCTTTCTTGTCTTTTCTCCTTTGCTAGTTGTGTAATAGGAGCTGAGGGTGTGGTTGGTACTGTAAGCAGCAGAGGCTGAAGCTGTCTGTGTAACCCCAGGAACTGATAAATCTTCTCTCAACTTTCTCCTCTGACAGGATTAGGGTCAGAGTCATAGCCATGTGCAGATATGCAAGCTGTACAGGCCAAGACCATTTCTATTTGCCCAGAGAGACTGATGAAGTTTCATGCTCCATTCATTCCTTTTGGGGTGGAGATGGAGCTATAGGTGTGGCCAGCAAACTAAGCCATGTATGTCAAAACTGATCACACTTGCCCAGGTAGACTGATGTAACACTGATCCTTCCTCCCCTGCCAGAAGTGGCGATGGACCTTCCAGAGTGCCCAACAATCTAATTTTATGGACCAAAGTGTCTGCAGTTGCCCTGAAATATTGAGGGAGTACTGTCCCATCTGCCCTTTAAGAGGTGGGGATGGAATTACAGGCACCCAATAAACCAGTCAATGTGGGCCAAAATCACCTGCAGGGGCTGAGGAAACACAGATCCCTTTCTATTCTTTTGGGGAGTCGGGGAGGAGCCACAGGCACCCAACAGTCCAGACTTGCAGTCCAAAAGCACCTACAGTTGCCCAGGAGAGGCTGAGGAAACACCAGTTCTCTCCTATTCTATTAGGGGGTGGGGATAGACCCACAGGTGCTCAACAGTAGTTGTCTATGCAGGCTGAATGTGCCTGCCATAACCAAGAGAGGATGAGGAAGCACCAGCACCTCCTATCCTATTGGGGTGTAGGGTGGAGCCACAGGCACCCAACAGTCCAGTCTGTGCAGGCCAAAATCACCTGCAGTTGCCTAGAGAAGCTGAGGAAACACCAGCCCTTTCTTATCCTATTGAGAGGGTGATGATAGTGCTAAAGCTGTCTGAGTATACAGTCTGTGTGGACTATAACTGCCTCCAGTTGCTGAGATGCTGAAGAAACACCAGCTACCTCCCATCCTATGGGTGGGGCAGAGATGGAATTGAATGTGCTCAACAAACTAGTCCCTGTGGGCTGAAAGCACCTGCAGTTGTCCAGAGAGCCTGAGGAAACACATCTCCCCTCCTATCTTATTGGTGGGGCAGGGATGTAACATTTGGTGTCAGAGTATACAGTCTATGAAGGCTGAAAGCACCTGCAGTTGCACAGAGAG
Organism: Cabassous unicinctus; assembly: GCA_029593785.1. Taxonomy (NCBI): domain Eukaryota; kingdom Metazoa; phylum Chordata; class Mammalia; order Cingulata; family Chlamyphoridae; genus Cabassous; species Cabassous unicinctus. The sequence continues at coordinate 16,504 of JAQZBX010030971.1, forward strand.
GCCAAGGAAACAGCACCCCTTTCTTATTGAGGATGGAGTCCCAGCTGTCCCACTATCCTGTCTGTGCCAGCCAAAATCACCTGCAGTTAACTTGAGAGGCTGCCATGGGTCCCCCCAGCTTCCTCCTTGCTAAGGCTGCAATGTGATCTGGGTGGAAAGAAGCCAGTCCTTAACATCAATGTAATTTTCAATCAGCCCTGCTTCCCCTCATGCCGGGGGTGGATTTAAAATAGCAGCTACTGGCCTCTTTCTGACTTGGAAAGATTCAAATTTTAGCTCTTCTTAGGATTATACTTTAACCAGCTGAATTTACTCATCAGTAGCTGAAGTCAGTGCCCAATAGTTCTTCCTCCCTCATTTTTGGGAAATGGAGCTTCCAACTCCAGCCATGGAATAGCTCCCCAGGCAGCTTCTGCTGCCAGTGGAGGATGGGCATGAGCATCAATGGTGTGGAGTGCTCTACTCATGAATTTTCATTGCAGGTGGGCAGTCCCCTCCTTCCTTTCTTTCAAGGATGTTGCAGGATGCTCTTCTGCTTTCCTGATCACCCCTGAACAACTGCTTTATATTGAGCTGGGTGATTACTAACTGTAAGTAAGTAAGGAAAGCCTTATTCTGCTGCCATCTTGCCTCCCCACAAATTTATTTTTTATGAATGTATTTTATGGTATCCTGGCTGTGGTATACATGCAACAGCAGCAGAAACAATACCAAATCTGAACAGAATTTTCTTACTTCTGTACCCTGTGCTCACATCCCTTTGTAACCACTTAGTTTATAGCTTGAGAAAAAGGGGTGTGCAAAATGCTCTGAAGTAAGAAGCAAAATTCCATTGTTTTGTTTGTAACTGGATTAGGAAAAAGTGTATTCTAGAGAGTTTAGCATTTGGGGCAGAACGTGCCATTTATGGGACCTCCATTAAAGCTGTGCAGCTCAATTACAGTCAATAAAATTTTATTTATAATATAGCTTTTATGGTTATACTTCAAACTTGAAAATAATATGAAACATTAACCCTATATCACATGATAGAATGTCCACTGTAACACAACCATGATATATTTTGAAATGTTTGTACATAAATATTTTATCTTATTCTCACAAATATCAGAAGCTTTGTTTATTCAAAAGCTGCTAATTTTTACTATTTTAATGAAGGTCCTGATTAACATAGAAAATTCTGCATCTAACTAGTATTTAAAATTGCTTGAGAGTAGTTCTTTTATTTACATAATCCCTAAAATTCAAAATTTCAGATACTTTAATTAGAAATAACCAAAATATTTTATTAAACTCTGTAGAATACATGATAAACTAAAGATAATTAAAAGTCAAATTAGAAAAAGATGAGTTAAAATGATTTAAGACATATTTTTCATGATTTTTATTGCATTTTACACAAATTAATAAAAGTAACCCATTTTATTACTCCTTTTCTAGCAGGTCTATTAACAATAAATAATTACAAGCTAATTTTGATGATATATGAGAAAAAATATTGAACAGAATCTTGCAGATAATAGTGAAGTTGGAGTGCTTACACTCAGGTTATCAGGACATAATTAAGTTACAGTAATTAAGAAAGAGTTTCATTTAAATAAAGAAAAAGAAACCTTAGGAAAAATGAGTGTCCAGAAATAGTTATGCACATACACACTTAACCTATGACAAAGGTGAAACAAATTCAATGGGGAGTGTATTAATTAGGGTTCTTCAGAGTAATAGAATTGATAAGACATATGCATACATATATTTAGATTTATATTAGGCATTGTCTTACACAATTGTTGGTATTGGCAAGTACAAGTTCTGTAGGGAAGGCCCACCTGGAAACTGATGATGGCAAATTTGAATTCCCCAGGAGATGCTGGTCAGCTGAGGTAGAGGCAGAAATTCTTCTTTCTGACTTCTAAGATCTTCAATTCTGGCTTTTATCACATCCAATTAATTGGAAGAGGACCCTCCCCATGTTGCTGAGTTCAAGCTCCTTTGTTGATTATAGATGCAATCAGCCATACATGAAATTAACTGATTGTAGGTGCAAATTCATCCATGACATACCCTTACAAATAAAAAACAAAACATCAGGACACTGTTTGCTTGACCAAACAACCTAGCAATTGACACATGTCACTGACCACCCCAGGGAGGTAACAGAATTTATTGATAAATTTTACTAAAATAATTTTATACCCATTTTAGAGGGAGAAAAACCATATATCCCTCTTTACACTACCCAAGGATATCAATTCCAAGTGGACTGTGAATATAAATGTGAAGCTTTATGATAATTTTAAAAATTATTATATTGGGTAAGGAGTTATTTCTTAATCAAATATCATCAAATATAAAAGAAAATATTCTAAATTGCACTACATTAAAAATAAAACACCTGTTCAACAAAAAACAGCATTGGGGGAAAATGCAAACAAGAGAAAGAGAGGGAGATGAGGAATTGAGAGAGACAATATTTCCAAAACATAACAGCCATAAAGTTCATATTTAAAATATATAAAAATAAAAACAATAAAATATATAAAAATATTTTACAAATCAATAGCAGGTTTACCAAAAAACCAATAGAATAATATAGGCAAGAAATGTTAAGATATTCCTTTTAAAAATTAAATCCAAATCATTAAAACATATGAAATGTTAATAAACTTGTTTGGGTTTCTCCAGGGCTAGACACTGAGACTAGGATATGAATAGAATTAAGTTATGATCTAAGGAAAAATAGATCATAGGATGGAGAACTGAGATAGGAATGGTAAATAAGCCAAATTTGGGTCCTATAATAACAAGGTTACCAAATGAGGACAAATGTAATTCATTCTTATTGGGTACTTTCAAGACAAGATTCAGATCACATCTCTGAATTGCCTCATCTAAACAGGATGCAAATTGGGTTTGTTGGAAGTCTTCCCCCAGAATAATTAACTTCCCAGTAATCCCACCTACAGCAATCCAAACCTGAAGCCTCGCTTCAGTGAAAACTCTGAGCCTAAGTTGTACTAGGGATAATAGTAAGAGAGTAAGTAATAGGTTGAATTATGGATGACAACAAATACATGTTCTTAATCTCAATCTGCATATTTGTGGGTGTAAACCCATTGCTAATAGGAGATCTTGAATATAATATTTTTATTTAAGGTGTGAACCAAATGAATAAAGGTAGGTCTTAAGCTGTATTACTGGGGGCCTAATAAAAAGGACACAGATGTTACAATGGTTAGAATATAGAGAAATTTGCAATGTGACCAGAGACATAAAAACAAGCCAAGCAGCTCTAAAGATTGCTGAAAGTCAGCACCAAAATTGGGGGAGAAAGAACGGCCTTAATATCGGACAGCTTTTAGCATCAAAACCATGAACCAAATATTCTTAATTTTTAGTGAAAACCACTTTGAGGCACATTTGATAGCAGGTCAGGCATCAAAGGCAAGCCAACAGCTTGGAAAAGAACAGTGACTGTGGATAGATGAGACAATGGCACCAACACTATCTACTAGACTATAAACGTTAAATATCCATCATGGATTGCAGATGAAAACCATAATGCCAAACAATTATACCCTTACCGGAATGGCTAAAATTAATGCCAATGCTGGTTTTTTCCAGAGGTGAAGTGAACTGAACTCTCATATGCTACTGATGCAAAGAATTTATGTCTATGTCATTTAAATTTGAACATACACATACTTTTTAAACAACAATTCAATTCCCAGATATTCATGAAACAGAAATGGATGATTATGAATACACTCCTATGACATTAACATGAATGTTTAGAATGAATGACAATATAAAGGGAAAAAATAAGAACCAATTCAAATATTCATTAATGTTTGTGAGAATAAATATGTTGTGGCATATTTACACAGTAGATATCATATGACAATTAATATGATAATCTTAGAGCTATACAAAACAACATGGGGGGTTAGATTCATACCATTTTATTATGAACACATCATTGTGTTTTATGTAATCTTTGAAATTGTGTGACATGTAGGATTATAAAATGTCTGAAAACTATAATCATCAACCACATACTTCATATAAAATATTAGGTTAAAGGGAGAAACTATAAAAATACCTACATATAATATATATATATGTATATATTACACAACAAAGAAAGTACAAGTAAATAATTGGTGTCCACATTTCTATTCTGAGGTTTATCAAGCAATTCTATGGTCCTTTTGTCATCAACCCAGAGGTTTAGCATTATCTACCTGTTATTGTAATCTATTTGTTATAGTAGAGGTTTTAGTGTCACAGATTTTCTTTTCTGTACATGATTAGTGTTATCCTTAAGCATACCAAAATAAATGCAAACATTGGAAGGTTAGCCTGGTGATTTTCAGTTCTGTTCGTATAACACAACTTATGATAGCCCTGATCAGTCATCTCAGCTGAAGCCAAATAATGTCTGCACATCTTCTGGATAGATGAGGTGCCTTTATGTCCCCAGAGATGAAGGACTCAGGGGGAATATAATGATTGTAATCAACTCCCCTGGTTAAGTGCCATTTCTCCTGTAAAAGTACAACTCTTTAAGAAGTTGAATTCCATTATCAGATCATTTCTCATCTACTTGCCAGATTATGTGCATATAAACAAAAAAGGATAAAATTAGCAGAAGGAATGAGATTCTTGCTGAAGCACAGTTCATAAGCATATTGCTGAAACAATATTTTATACAGGATTACAAGTTTCAAGTACCAGTTAACATGGATTATGTGCATTCACATTTGTCTATCTATCATACTCAATTCAGCTGCATATCTGATGTGGAAGTTATATTTGGGGATGCTGAATTGTAAATATTCATAGGCAAATTGGGGAGGAACACCAGAATTTAAACCAGATTCTAGCAGAGAAATTATGGTGACTGTGAGGCTCAATAAAGTGACCACACAAAGATGTTTATGAACTACTAGGCAAATTGCCCGCAAAACATGCATGGATTTTACCCCAAGCAGCACAATGGAGCTTTTAAAATGGAACTAACAGATCACCATGCTGTATAATGTTTGAAAATGAGTTTTGTGCATGGGGGTATTTGAATACTTCTTCATATAATTTACTTGTGCCTTCAGGATCCACTCAAGCCCTATCTCATATATACGACTTCCACATTTTTATGGAGTGGTGCTGTGCACACCAAACTTTATTGTTTGATGGGTCAGACAACATACAACACATGATAGGCAACTCAGGTTTCATGGTAAGTTGGTGGCCCATGGTTAAACATTCAATATGTACTATGGCCCAGTACCAGACCATAGTATTTTTCTCAAAAAAGGAGTAGTTATCTGCATAGGATGGAAGAGCTTTGCTCCAAAATCCTAAGGGTCTGCATTGTGATTATTCTATAGGATCTTGCCAAAGGCAGCAGGCAGCATCCCTATTTGCCAATGACACTTTCAGCGCCATTGGATCTGCTGGCTCATATAGACCAAGTGGCTGTGCATTTTATTCTGCAGTCTGGAATTGTTGTAAAGCTTCCTTTTGTTCTAATACCCACTCAAAACTAGCAGCTTTTCTGGTCACTTGGTAAGTGGACTGGAGTAGCACACAAAAATAAATAATATGTTGTCTCCAAAATCCAAGAGGTCAACTATGTGTTGTGCCTCTTTTTCAGTAATAGGAGGGGACAGATGAAACAACTTTTCTTTAGAATGGATATGCTCCCAAACCACTGGAAACCAGAAATTTCATCAAGAAGGAAGGCCCATGTAATTTTGTTGGATTTTTCTCCCATTCTGTGACACATAATTGCTTTGCCAATAAGTCTAGAGTAGTTTCTGCTTATTACTCACTAGGTACAATCAACATGATATTGACAATAAAATTGGGAGAGAGAGATGATCAAGTTCCTTGTGGACAATCTTATTACATTCAGCTGGAAATTTGATACACCCCTGAGGTAAGACAGTGAAAGTATATTGCTGGTCTTGCCAGCTGAAAGTAAAGTTTTTCTGATTGTCCTTTCTGATAGCAATTTAGAAATAAAGAACTTTCCATATCAATAACAGCATAGTATTTACCAGGGTATGTTGATTCACTCAAGCAGTGATACCACATCTGGAACAACAGCTGCGATTGGATTCATCACCTGGTTAAATTTATGATAATCCACTGTCATCCTCAAAGATCCATCCATTTTCTGCACATGGCAAATAAGAGAGTTGAATGGGGATGTGCTGTGAATCAAAACCCCTGCAGCCTTCAAGTTCTTGATGGTGGCACTGATTTCTGCAATCCATCCAGGAATTCAGTATTGCTTTTGAATAACTATTTTGCTAGTCAGATCTTACATGGTAAATGCTGTCTAGTATTCCAATCTCTTTAAGCCGTATGGATCCCCTCATCTGCAGTATACCAGGGCAATTCTGGAATCTCTACCTCAGGCAATGTCAGCCATCTTTTGGTCCATGTTTCAGCCAGTCACCTGAGCAAACTTTTAAAGCTCTTTCTAACCCCTCATGCTACAACATTGAATCCAGTATTTGTTTAATGGGCCTATATCAATACATTCAGCCTGAGCCAACTTTATATTCCTTCCACCATTATCACACACCCTTCAAATCCATTCCCACACATGTTCCCCTGATTTCTATCTGTATACATTGGAAAACTCATGCAGTTTTTTTGGAGTATAGTGTACTTCCTCGTGGGTCATGTTTTGTACTTCACCTTTGGTGCTTGTTGTGACTTTAGTCTGGTTAAAGGTCTGGAACAAAACAGGGGTGGTGGGAGTGGGTAATGAGAAACATTAAAAGTGTCTTGCAAGCACATTACCTCAGGGAATTCCATTTCAGTTTCATCTGCTAAAATAGGATTAATCTCTTCAGGAGAGGTTTGAATGGCAGACTCTTTGGGGCAGGCTGGAGGTCAGGTGGCCATTTCTCAGGGCTGGCTGGAAATTGGGTGGCTTTTTCCTTAAGGTGGGTAAGAGGTTGGATGGTCTGTCTCCTGAAGGAAGATCATTAAAAGTTTATCTGGCAATGTCTCAGCAGAATTTAGGATTTCAATGTACCCACTGTCATAATCATATTTCTCCATCCCATGTCTCAGGATTTCACTCCTTTCCAATCAGTGCACTCATTTTAACAACAGACACTCTGGAAAGTTGAGATTTTAGTTTCTATTGCAACTCTGCTACTTGTGCAATGAGATTCTGGGTCTGGTTATCAGACATTTAAATTCTGCAGCTGCATGAAACAAGATTTTCTTTCAGGGCACACATAGAAATATTCACATCATTCATGCAGTACCTAAGTTACAAATTTGAAGCCTTCAATTCATCCTTTTCATTTGTAACCATACCCAGCATATTTAGGAACAAAAAAACCCACATCATTGTACCTTTTAACTCCACATAAATCTGTTTTAGTTTTTAAAACACTCTTTCCCAGATCCTTGCCTCTTATAACATGGAAGTAGTAATATCCAGTAGTAATAGTTTGTGTATCTCTATTGTCAACCCATGCCATGAACTGTTTGTGGCCTCTTGATTATTGGGAACAAAGTCATTACTGCCTTTGAATCTAACCAGAGTAGAGAACCAATAGTAAAAAATAGAAATTCAGAAATTTTTTAAAGATTTTTTTTCTCATGGACTATTCCTGGTACTAAGCTGTATTACTCAGGGTTCTCTAGGGAGACAAAACTGACAGGATATATCTGGAAATAGTATGAGATCTTATAAAATTTTGTCATGCAACTGTGAGGATACATGAGTCCAAATCTGTAGGGCAAGCTGCAAGCCAGGAGCTCCAATGAAGGCTCTTAAAGAGTTACACAGAAAATGCTGGTTTTCTTACACAGAGATGGGAATTCTCTATCTGGAAGCTGAAATCACTTCTTTTAAAGCTTTCAACTGATTGGGTGAGATGCCACTCGTTGCTGAAAATCTCCTGAGCTGATTGTATTAAATAGACGTAATCAGCGATAGATGCAATCAACTCACTTATGATTAAGTCCATGAAATGTCTTTATATTACAAATTGCCCAGTGCTTGCTTGACCAAACAGTTGGGCACCACTACCTGGCCAAGCTGACCCATTAACCTAACAATTACATTGTAAAACATTTTAAAAATTAAAAGAAAATATAGAATAAATCTGCATGAATAAAGTTATGCTAAATTTCCTTAGCTATGACCCTAAAAGCACAATCCATGAAGGATAAAAATGATAATACATTAGACTTAATTTTTAAAGGTTCATTGAGAAACTTATTTTCTATTATCTTAACTCAGCTAGCCCAATCCGTTAATGTAAAGTTGTATCAGGCATAAATCACAGGAAAGTTTCCAGATGTATGAAAAAAAAAATTGCTAATAAAACATTTCCTCCAAAGGAAAAAAATCAGTGAGAGATAGTGAAAAGACCAGGTATAGATTGGTAGAAAATATTTGTAAGTCACATATTTGATGAAGGACTCTCATCCAGGCCATATAAAGAACACATAAAACTCAAAAGCCAGAAAATAAATAGCACAATTTAAAATAATTGACAGACACTTCACTAAGAAGATCAAACTCGGCAAAAAAAAAAAAAAGCCCCTGAAAAGATATTCAGCATTAGTAGCCATTATGGAATTGCAAATTTAAACTAACTTGTAATACCATCAGTACAATAAAATATGACAACATTACTGAGGATTATTAGTCTTTAGGGTTGCAAAACATGATAAGGGGATACAAGTGGGGCCAATTACAAGTTGTTTCATTGTTCAGTTATAAGATAAAGATTATGCAGGTTAGATGCATCAGCATCAAAGAAACAAAACATCTGGGTTACAGTTCAGTGAGTCACAGATATTGATTTCTGGCTGGTTTACACGTTTAACATACAAGGCTATGCTGCACTATATCAGAGGATTAGAAAGTACTTAAAATATAATTTAGTGGGCTAACACATATTTGTTACTTTATGTTTTGTTATAGTTTTAAATTCATATAAATATAAATTTCATGTTTCATAAAATCACAATTTTTTTCAAATATAACAATCATATTCAATTCATACATATATTATTACCTATGTTATTAAAAATAAACTTTTTTCTAAATGCACAGTTTATTCATTTGAAAGTAGGTTGCAGAGGTGCTGACAGTTCATTCTTAACCACTTGGGAACTTATCTGTTTATCTGATGAGATTAGGACATTCTCAAAAAAAATCAAAATTTCATTCTCATAGCCAAGAAAGTCAACCATGATCTAACTTTATTACAAGTTATATGAACACTCATGTATAATATTACATATTATAAAATATTACACCTGTATATTATAAAATATGATAAATGATTAATAAAGTTAGAATATTATACTTTATATAAATTATAATTCTTCTGTACAAAAGAGTATTAAGTCACAATAAGCTGAAAAATGTTTCTCTATAAACTAATAATCTGTGTTTCACATAGTATATATTTAAATAAAAATAAAAATCAAAGTGCAAAATATGTGCATAGCAGTCCTTTCATATAAGAAGGAAAAATAAGAAAAAAATATGCATATGCACACACCCTCACATGCACAGACACATATTCATATATAAACATTTAATAATGTTTGTAATAAGATCCACAGATACAATTAAAAAAAACCCAAAGATGTAATCTTGGATAGGAACAGTGTGGGAGGGATGAGGATGCCAATTAAAAATCTGGGCACAGGTTTTTATATTTATGACAGTGTATATCTTCTCCATTTTAAAAATTAAAATGAAGAAAACAAGTTCTAACATCGAAAGCAGGGAGTGAATGTGGCTCAATCGGTGGATTGCCTGTTTCCCAAATGGGAGGTTCCAGGTTCGGCCCCACTGTCTCCTAAAAACAACAGAAAAAACAAACAAAAAAACAAGCAAACAAATGAAAAAAACAACTCAAGGGAGCTAATGTAGCTTAGTGGTTGAGTGCCAGCTTCTCACATACGAGGTCCGGGGTTCAATCCCCAGCCTCGGTACCTAAAAAAAAAAAAAAAAAAAA
>JAQZBX010030972.1:0-26548 GCA_029593785.1 Cabassous unicinctus
ACTACATTACTTTTCTTCATAGTGAGTGTCGCTATTTATAGCCATGTCACGAGTCTGAACATCTATTTACTTCATTAAGTCAGTGTGAACTTCAAGAGGGCACAGGGGCTTTAAGGAAATGATGGAGATGGCCAGCTGTCTATTCTCCCCGCCCTCCATGGAGAAGCAGAAGCAGTGCAGCCTGACACACAGGAGGCCAGATACACTCCATTTCCCAGCCTTCCTTGCAGAACAGGTATGGCCACATGTCTACATCTCACCAAAGGAAGCCGAGCAAGAGCATGGATGTCACTTCCGATCTGAAGCCTGAAAGATGGCTTCTCCCACTTACTTTCCCTTACCTAGGAGCTGGAGAACTGACTCAGGGCCCAGCTTTGACCATGCAGCAGCAGGAGACAGACCCTTCTGATGGCAGAGGAACAATATGGAAGGAATCTGGGTCCCCAAACCATCACGTGGAGCAGAGATGCTCGCCAAACCTGAAACTTAAGACTGCTGGGTGAGGAGCAGTTATCTCGTTGGAGTCATTACATTTTGTGGTCTCTCTTTATTAGGGCAGCTTAGACTTTAAATCTAACAGATACAGAAAGTGGAATGCTAAATACGTGTCAAAGTCTTCATGGTTATTTTGCAAGCAGTGATAGAAGGAAATAATAAGTTTCCAGAAATGTGGGGGCTCACAGGGCTGGAAAATCCCTCTGTTTTGATATACCCTGGACATCATGAGAGAGACTGTTTTCTCCAAAGTCTTTTCCAAAGGTAAAGATCAGCTTAAGGATGCTACCTTGCCACCAATCTCTATTGTTTGGATGGCCTAACACAGGTGCCACTGAAGTGAGAAAAAGAATATAAATCCAAAGAAGCAAAACCAACACAGACTTAAGAACTATGTCTATAAAGAATGCCAGAGGTAGTTACTGGAGCATGGAACTGACTGGAAGGAAATTGACCAGGAGCCTACTATGTTTGTTTGTGAAAACTGTAATGCAAAAAAACACTGAACCGGGCCTGAAAAAGCCTGTGATGTTCTGTTTAAAACTGCCACCACATCCCTAATCACATACCAGAAGGAAGCAAGCGGTGACGTTCCCAGCAGACTCCCGAATGCCCACTAAGATGTCGTTACAGAGAACAAGAGGCAAGGAAGACCCTCTTAGGGCATACTGAGGACAACGGATAAGGAAGCTCTTCCCAGAGAGCAGGGCCAGGGTCTAACCCAGAAACTTCCCCCCATAGCAAAATCCCATCATTGCCATGGACCAGCTCTGTGTCTCCCCTTTGAAATTGTTACTGTGAGTTTTCTGGCCCTGCTCAAACGCTATATACTGCACATGATTGTTAGGTTGGGGTGGGAGGATGGATGCAAGCTAGAGGGGAAGGCAGGTCTTGGATGACTTATACTAGTTTCTAGACCTCTGGATGATTAACAGACTCATTCAAACTGAAGGAGAGAGAATTGCACAGGGATCCTGGACTCTGAGCTGGATGTGGTGACTGATGAAACTTTAAGTCGTCTTCCTTGGAGCAGGGTTGAGTATGTGCTGTTTGTACAAAGGGCAGGCACAGCTGTTTGGTGGCCAAAGGAGTAGGCTGTGTAGTGGAGACTGCTAGCTTCCCCCCAGTAAGCCCTCTTCCTTTTCTCTGTGGTAATAAGATCATACTCTAGTTTCCCAGCCTTCCTTGCTGTTGGATCTCTGCCACAAGAGAGGTACTGCTTCCAGGGCCAGGGCTGTAGGGCATGGACCTGCCTCCTTTCCTTTCTGCATTTCCTGAGGGCCTTGGATAACGGTGCTTGTGCTGGCTAATTTCAGGTATCAACCTCTGGGTTATGGTGTCCAGTTGCTTGGTCAAGCAATGGCCTGATTGTTACTGTGAAGGTACTTCGTAGATGGATTTATAACATGGCTACAATCAACAAAGGAGATTTCCCTCAGCAAAGAGAGGAAGTATCTCCTCATCCAGTCAGTTGGAGGTCTTTAAAGCCAGGATTTCAGAAGTCAGAAAAGAAGAGTTTCTGCCTTTTCTTCAGCCAGCCAGCTTCTCTTGGGGAATACAACTTCACCTTCATTGGAGTTTCCAGCTGTGGCCTGCCCTACAGAGTTTGGATGGGCCAGATTTCACAATCACCTGTTTCAAAGGTTCCAGCTTGCAGCCTGCCCTACAAAATTTAGCCTTGCCAATCACCACATTTGCATGAGACAAATCCTATAATAAATTTCATATGTATACATATACATATATACCCCATTAGTTCTGTTTCTCTGGAGAACCCTGACTAATACAATGCTTAGGCCTAGGGCATGGCAGAGCCACCCACCAACCCAGAACTCAGATGATTACAGGAGAGACAGAGAACTTTCATTTCTTCTATGCATTTTTGGATCTCTGTTAAAGCACCTCAAGGGGCTTTATCAGCTAATTTTTAGCTTGCTGGGCAGGGGGGTTTATGAGGAGAACTAGACATCCTGTCCCCACTTCTGGGGCTTCTTCAACACAAATTACTTCTTTTCTTCCTCTTCTTGTTTATTGCCTATGGAGCTTAGAAATTTCCTTAAGTTCATGGAACCTTGGTTTCCTCACTTGTTAGATAGGAATATAAATTTATAGCCAATAGGGCTGTACAAAATTCATAAAATAGCTAACTTTACTGAAAAAAACAATGCACTAAGTGCTTTATAAATATGTACTTATTTAATGCCAACACTTCTTTCCCAATGTTGTTCATATGAGGAACCAGCCAAAAAAGGTGTCAAATCTTTGTACAAGATTTCAGAACTGGGAAGCGGATGTGGCTCAATCGATGGGGCTCCCGTTTACCATGTGGGAGGCCCCGGGTTCAGTTCCTGGGGCCTTCTGGTGAAGGCAAACCAGCCTGCATGGCGCGGTAATCTGATGCAGCAAGACGACCCAGCAAAGGGAAACAAGCAGACACAGAAAAATGCAAAAGCAAATGGACACAGCGAGCACAAGCAGCAAGGGGGGGATAAATAAATAAATAAAATCTTAAAAAAAAAAAAAAAAGATTTCAGAACTGGCAAGTATTGTCCTTAACCATGAATGAGACATGATGTATAAGGAAGAGCCTCAAAAACCCCAGCACCACAGGCTGTGACATCTGTCCCTAAGCTAGTGACTGTGAAGGACTCCTTGAGACAGATAAAAACCAGAACGAGGCTGTCCACAGACACATATGGTCTGTAGAACTCTACTGTCAAAGTAGCTATTTCTTGGTGCCTGATGGTCTTCAGCCAACTGGTCAACCAGCAGCCAAGGAGGAAGCAGAAATATCTTGCTGATGGCCAGGGGCTTTGAGACCAGCACTGCCCTCACTCAGGACTCCTTCCAGAAACAGTTTTGTCAGGTTCCAGGACTAAGTTCCCTGGAAAGTTCCAAGGGTTAGTGACTTTGAGTTCTTGTCTCTTTTCTTCTGCTTATCACTAATACTCTTTCCTCCACATCATCGAGGTATGGCTGTAAAGGGCAGAACTGACTGTGTCCTGTGCCTCTGTTTTGGCCCTTACTCATCTCCCCTACAGACACCTCCTCCTCTCTGGCATTCCCTGACTCCCTTCCTCTCCAATCAGCTCAAAATGCCACTGAAAAAAATACCCTTCCTCATACGTCACAGCCTGCCCCATGCCCTTTTCTTCTTTCTGTCGGCTTCTCACATGTCATCCTAGTCATAAGGCTTTCCAAGGCTTCAGCTCACTTCCATCTCATAGAAAGGCAAAGTGTAGGTTCAAACTGGGGCCAATATTCCTTCTTTTGACTTTTAAGTCACCTTTTTTGAGATCAAATGGAACCCAGAACACCAAATCCACACAGTTTTCCACTAGATCATCCTGTCCTTATCAAGCTTACATCTTCTTATGTTTCACCACATCATGCTGCCTCCACCCCTTTCCCAGAGCTTTCCTGTAGCTTTGGGTCATTACAGCTCCCCAAGCCCCTCTTGATGGGGCAGGGCAGCATCCACAGAGTAGGCTGGGCAAGTCCCCCTGAGGCCAAGGCTCAGAGCAAGAGAGTTTGTCAGCCTCTGACAGGCTTTTTGCTATCCTTTCAGGACCCTGTCCCTCACCAGCAAAAATGCAAAAATTACATACTATCCAAAGAGTTCTCTGGAAAGTGTTCCCACCCTCAAAGGGGCCCTGATACTGCCTTCCATCCCCCATTCTTCCTCTGGAAAAAGGATGGTCTGGGGAATTCACTCATTTGGTCCTTTATATTGAGCACCTTCTAGGTGCTGCTGGATGCCTATATATGATGCAACTTCCTCACACCCTCTTCTTGGTGGGCATCTTGCCATCCCACTTCCTAGGTCCACCTCGCTCTTGAAACCCAATGGAATGGGACAATGCATCACCCCCAATACTTCTCCTTCTCCCTGAGTCTCAAGGGCCCAATTTAGCAAGTTCCTCTTAGGAGGCACTCTTCACAGATGAGCATTGTTTCCACCCCTCAGTTGTGCAGATATTTGAGGGGAGAGGAGAGTTGTCTCAGGGAGACGTATAGCAGACTTGGATTGGGGGGGCCCTGAGAACCAGACTTGAAGACCCCCTTCTCCATAGTGTCCTGGAGATGATTTTCCTGGCTTGGCCCTTTCCCATGTGGGCCTCCGACAGATGGAGTTGTCTACCTCATGGTGTCCAATGAGATCATACACACATGCACAAAAACATGCATGGCCACACATGCACAATCACACACACAAAACCACACACATGCATACATGTACGATCACACACATGCACACACAATCATATACAAACAAATACACTCATGTGCACGATTGCACGCATGCACATACACGCACAAACACACAAACATATGGGCAGACGGTGGCCCTGTGCTGGGGTGGGTGGGGTCTTCCTTGGAATCACAGGGGAGTCATCATGCTCCAGTCAGACCGTCTTCCTTTCACGGGAGGCCCCCAGACCCATCAAGACATCAGCATTAGAACTCAGCTTGCTGGGAAATGACAGAGGCCCTGCAACTCAGCTAGCCCCCAGCAGAGCCTGGGGGACGTTCCAGTCTCTATCAGAAGCCTCTAATTCCAAGGCTGCCCCCATTCTACCTGGATTGATCTGTTTCTTTCTTCTCCCTCCCTCCAGCCCTGCCTCATATTGTTTCTATAGCAACTTGTAGTTCTTGAGTATGGCTGCTGCCCCCCGTGAGCCATGACCTTTGGGGGCTACCTCCTTGGCCCTGCATGTAAAATGGCTGGACCATGAGCCATTTTCTCCACAACCTGAGCATTACCATTCATTCTGGAAGCAAACGAGGGCTTCTGGCATAACATTCTGTGATCTATTTCACCCGCCACAACTTCTTACAGTATGCTGGTGGAAAACTGAGACTGACATCAAAAAATAATGAATTCTTTCACAAAACTCCATCCAGAGGCATGAACATAAGCTCCAGATGCTTAAAGCCAAGCACATGCAAAGGGAGGGGACCCCCTAGTGCTCATGCTTTCCCTTAGAGGAGACCTTTCCTCATAGATGCTGCATCTCAGACACTGCCTGCCCATCCCTTTCCACCACAAAGCATTTACTCAGAGGTCCAATGATATGTCCAGATTGCAGGAACCTTCATGGGTGAGTGTGGGCAGTTTCTGGAAGTGGCCTCCATCTGCATGAGGCAGGAAGGAGGGTAACAGAGGGGAGCTACACTCATATGGGGGGCAGCCTGAGAGTCAAAACCCTCTACTGTGGGGGGGCAGATGTGGCTCAAATGGTTAGGTATCCGTCTCCCATAGGGGTTCGATCCCTGGGACCTCCCAGTAAGAAAAATATAGAAGGCACGTGGGCCACCAGGAGGGTTAAGAATGGATAAAAGTAAATAAATAAATATATCTTTAAAAAACAAAACAAAACAAACAAACAAACAAAACCCTCTACTGTGGTGCTCTGGCCAGCGTGCCTGTGAAGGAGTGATTTAAGGAAGATATTGACCCAAAGTGCTGCAATCTTTTGGACTAACTCATTAGGCCCTGGCAAGGCCTAGGGGTTCCCAATACAGTGGAAAATGAGAAAGACAAATAGAGGTCAATGTACCATCCACTTACATTGGGAAGGGCTTTGCTAGGGCTGTGTGGCTCATGGTCCCGGAAGTCGGAGTGAACCCAGGAGATAAACAGTTCAGCTTCCACTTCCCTGACGCTGGCACCCACCAGTATATTAAAGGTTGTTTGGTGAGGAGAAATCTAAGGAGTATTCGAGCTGTATCACAGGGATCTGGCATGGGGCTCCAAGGATGGGAATCTAGCACCCCTGGGGAGGCTCTGATACCCTGAAACGGAAGACCTAAGATGAAGCAGAGTCTGGGAGTCTGGGGGCAGTTTTGCTAGGGACTTCCTTTGGCTTTGGGCCTTGACAATACCCTTTAAAAGTGTTTCCCCTGCCTGATATTTAAGGCTGTTTGTTTTCTCTTCTGTGTGAACATGTTGTGATTTGCTCCTTCCCGATCCAACAGAGCTCGGCAATTACAGTATGTTCTTGAAGCCTGGGCAGATGGGGTGGGAGGGGGGAAGCTGTGTTCTCCCTGCATACTCCACCCCAATCAACTAACATTTCAGGGAGGGCTGTGATTCCTGGTCAGCATGCCAAGGAACCAGAATAAAAAACCTGTTTTTGTATAACCATCTCTCCTTAAGAGGTTTTATGTTTAGATCCCCAGTCAGTAAATTATAGTGGATGGCCCTGAGTGGGCAAAAAGGAAATCTCCCCCAAAAAGGGCACTCCCAAGAATGCCTTGCCTTAACTTACCTTTCTTAAAGGTCACTGGAATCACAGAAGTCATGGATGTTAAACCTGGGTGGGAACTTAGAGATGGAAACCAAGAATGGGTCAAAGGCTCCATCATGCAAAAGTCCAATGAATGGATGGGGTGGCCTGGCAAACAGTGTTGAGAAGGATTCTGATGGAGAGAGGGCTCCAGTCAACTGCTGATGCTCTGTGGGCATGAGAACAAGGATGGTGCACACGTGCCCCACCTGTGCCCTCCCTGATTCAATAGAGCATGGTGGTGCCCATTCCCCAAACACCAGACTGGTGGGAATCCTGTGCCTTGGGCATGTGTACTCAACGGAATAATGCCCTCACCCCACCGAAAGGTGCCCATGTCCTAATCCTTAACCCGTGGATGTTACCTTACAAGGCAAAAAGGACTTTGTGGATATGATAAGTTAAAGATGTTGGGATGGGGAAATTATCATGGAATAGCCAGATGGGTCCAATGCCATCACAAAGGTCCTTAAAAGGGAAAGAGGGAGGCCAGGAGAGACAGGGAAGGAGATGTGTTGATGGAAGCAGTGGTTAGAGTGATGCAGAGTCATGAGCCAAGGAATGCAGATGACATCAAGAAGCCAGAAAAGCCAAGGAAACAGATTCCCCTCTACAGCCTCCAGAAGGAACCAGCCCTGCTGACATTAGCCCAGTGAAATTAACTTTGGACTTTTGACCTCTAGAACTAAGGGAATAAATCTGAATTGTTTTTAAGCCACGAAGTCCATGGTCACAGGAAACGAATGCAGCATGTCACATATTCTCTGTGTCTCCGTTCCCTCGTTGGGAAAGAAAGGAATAACGGTATTATCTACCTCATACGGCTGCTGGGACGATTAAATGTAACATACAATATGCAAAGCACTTAGAATAGCATCTGGCACCCAGCAATTCTCCATAAATATTAGCTATTATTATTCTGGTCCAAATGCATCACTTTATAGGGGAGACTATTAACGTCTAGACAGGGAATATAATGTACTAGTGACCACAATGGGACAATGAGGAAATGCAGTCATTCCTAGCTCGTTACTACTAATTTACCAAAGGGGACATGGGAGCTATAGAAGATTCAATTGTTCTAGGTCACAGGAGGAAAGGGGGTCCAGCACTGAAGGCTCCTTCCTACCCCTCCAACCCAGCAATGAGCTATGTCTCTTTGAGTTGGCTGCTGGCAATGAACTTGGCACACAGACTGCCCACCAGAAACCATTCTTACTGAGTCATGTCCCAGCCACCCTCCCCCAGGCTCCTACCTCAGGTCTTATATCACCAGAATCTGTACCACTTTCAAAATCACAATTTCAAACAGCCCACTTTGCCTCCTCCTAGCAAACATACTTGCTCTAATTCCCCCACTGCCACAATTCTTCAACTTCACTGAGATACAGTACTCTGACCCCACTATTTTCTCATCAGCCATCAGCCCCCTGCTTGCCATTACTTTCTTCCTGCTGGCCCAGCCTGGATTTCATGGTCAATCATTATACTAGCTGCATTTCAAATATTTGTGAATCTCTCGCTTTGCCTCCCTTTGTCACATTCCCCTAGAAGGCTCTAACTCTGGTTAAACCTATTGCCTTTTCCATATCTGCATTCAGCCGCTGAATTTTTCTGGAAACAATTGCACAATTGGGCTTATTGGTTTCACTTTAAATTCATGAACACAAATCTCCACTGGGCACTCAACCTTGTCAAGCAACCCCTATTAGTTTGCCAATCTCGGAGAAGACTATTCCATACCTCTAGGTACAAGCTAGCGGCAGTACACATGGGAGTTAAGAAAGCCATTTGAGTTCGGGTCCCAGCTCCCCCAAACTTCAGCTTCCTCATCTGTTCTTTAAAATAGCAATGTGTCAGTATGTGTTCATCAATTGTAACAAATGTGCCACGCTAATGAAAGATGTTCTTAATGTGGGAAAGTGTGAGAGGGGGCGAGGTATATGGGAATCCCCTATATTTTTGATGTAACATGTAATCTAAAGCTTCTTTAAAATTAAAAAAAAAAGGTTATCTGAATTAATATATGGAAAGAGTCTAGAGCAGAAATTGGTACAGACAAAGGACTCAATACGCATAAGCAATTATTATTCTCTTTTCAGAACTCTCCTGCATTTCAACCTCAAATATGTGAGAAAACAGAAGCCATCAGATGGGAACTCGCTTGTTCTCTAACCACCAGATTCACAAACCTTCCAGCATCAACATCCATTTTCTCTTTCTTCTTGTGGACATGAAGGAACTGTTCTGTCTTTTGCAGAAAGCCAAGCCCTCCTCTTTGCGTGGGGATTGCATTCCTACTGTACTGTGGCAGAAATTGCTACACTGTGACTAGACTCCTCATAGCTGCCCCTCTCATCTTCTATGGTAACAGAAACCCCAATTTTCAGCTGACCACAGGATGCTCAGAAAGAGTACTCATTTCCCAGTATCTTTTGCAGCTGGGCACAGCCATGTGACCAAGTTCTGGCTAACGCAGCATGTAGGCATGTGTGCAACCTCCAGGACAATGCCTTAAAGGGAAGGGTTTTCCTTCTTAATTGTTTCTACTTCCATTCTTCTCCTTGGAATGCAGAGATAGTGGTAGATTATGCCACTTGACCTTGAGGTCAAGAATTACAGATGGTAGAATACATAGATTGAAGGATCTGGGTCTTGGATAACGTGATGGAGCACACTCTGTTTTCAAGCCCTAGAAAGCTTATCTATAACTATTTTAGAAAAAGAAACAAACATCTGTCTTATTTAAGCTACTGCTATTTGAAGTCTCCCTTACACACCGTCAGACCCATATACTAATTAACACACTCAACATCTCCTGGATTTTGCTCTTCTATCTGGCCTTTCTCCATCATCCATCTCTTACTTTCTCCTGGATCAAGTTCTTTGGTACATGCACGTGTTCTGGTAACTTCTACCTGCAAAAGACACCTTCTTGACTCCACATCCCATGCAGCGGCATCTTCTTTACTCCGCTTGCTCCTCACCCACCTCTTTTAGCCAACGAAATCCCCCAAAGTCACCATGCTCTCCCCCATGTTCTATCTAATTCCTCTGCCTGAAATTTCCGTCTCTGTGATCTTCGCATTCCCTCCTTCCTTTTGCAACATGCCTAAGATCTCAACGTCAATGCTATCTTCTTAGAGTGGCTTTCCCTGGATGCCTGGTCTAAAGAAGCCATCAGTAATTTTCTATCACAGCACTCCATTTAAATTATGTAAAGAGGAAAGTACCGCTCTGATCATTTCCTTGTTTATTTATTTGTTTGTTTGTTTGTCTATTATTTTTCCCCTCATGAAACTCTTACTCCATAGACCCGTTCATCCCTAACTTGCATTGCCAGCTATTGTGCACAGAACATAGTAGTTACTTAATAAATATCGGTTGGCTGAATGCTTAAATGACTCTACAGTCCAGTTTATTATAAATAAAACTGAAGAAAGAAGGAGGGAGGGAATAAAGGAGAGGCACCAGTAGAATAAAAATAAGCTGGAAAGCTTCCAGATCACTGGCGAATAAAAGAAGCAAAAATAGGAAAAGAATTCAAGGGAAACAGGAAGGATTTTTTTTTAAATGGAAAGCAAAAAAGAAACTAAAATGGTAGATATAAGAACCAAATATATCAGTTTTCAAATAGGCTTTAGCACCTCTGCTACAATAAAAGCCACTCAGGTAGGGACAGAAAATAAAAGCTTATTATAAGTTGAGTATGAGACATACCTAAAATAAAATCAAATGAAAAGATTTGAAAAGATAAGAGGCATGAGCAAATATATATGAGTAAAATACAAACAAAAGTCACAGCTGGCACTGTTATTGTTAGAGCAAAGAATTCAAGACAAGGGCATCAACGAGAAGAAAGGGTATGGTCCATAGCAGAACTATAAAGTCATATAAACCCTTAGGTACCAAACATCAAAACAGCCAAATACAATTTTTAAATGTTATGAATATTATAAGTTAAACCATATGAAAGTGCCAATATTCAATTGTTTTACTCATAAAACAAGCAATTTCTTATTGATTTTCTTATGTGTTATTCTTAAAATTCAAGAGAACATAAAACACAATGTGGAAGCATTTCACACATATCTGCCAACTTTGACCAACTGAACAAAAATAAACAAGGATAGAGAATATTTTAATACTGTGACTTATAGATTTTAATTATTGTATATTAATCATGTATTGCAAACAGAGATTTTTAAATGCCCATGTAATAGTTTCAAAATTGAACACATCATATGCCACAAAAAAATGGAAAATTTTCCAGGTAGGAATAACACTGATCATATATTCTATCTCAAATGCAATAAACATGAGATGTTAATAACAAAATATGAATAAATAAAAAGACAAACCAAGTGAAATTTAAGAAACAAAGTGTTTCCTGAGAAATCATTGTCTAAAAGCATAATTCAAAACAGCAGCCACAGTAAATTAGAATATACCAGTAACAAAAATATTACATATAAACCCTTTTAGGATTCCATTCCAGCTATCCTCAGAGAAAGACGTATACCTTTAAGTTCTTTTATATTTAAAAGGAAATAATAAAGTTAATAGAATTAGGAGTCAGCTCTAATATGTGCACTTACTGGTTCTATGAAACAATTAATTAAATCTCTGGCAAATCTAGACAGAAGCCAAGCGCATACAAGCACCCAGTGATAAAAAAAGAAAAAAAAAGAGTATACAATCGCTGATCCAGAAGAGCTATTTTTAAACAATAAAAGGCTGTTTGCAGGTCTATGCCAATAAGCTCAACAAAATCAGCATGATTTTCTTTGAAAGTATAAATTGCCAAAATTAATTCAAGAACAAGTAGAAAACTTAAAAGTTTCTAAAAACCATGGAAGAAATTGAACATAAATTGTTTAAATATATATATAATTTGAAATAAAAATAAAAAGTTCTGGCACAGGCCAATTTCCCAGGTGAGTTCCTTCAAAATTTCCCCAAACAGACAAATATCAGAACAAACTAGGTAGAGCAGGCAGGAGGACAGAGAGTGAGTGGGGAGGACAGGGGGTGAAAAGCGTCCAATTTATTTTGCAAGGGTAGCACACAGCCTTGATCTCAATCCTTAACAAAAACACCTCTGCAAAATAATGACAGGGAATGACTTAACTCATAAAAATAGATGCATACACATTCTAAATAAAACATCAGTTAAAAGAACCCATCATTATTTCAAAAAAAGATAACACACTTTTGACCAAATTGGTCCTATATTCCAAAAATGAAGACTATAACAATACTAATACATCATCATATTAACAGGTCAGAAAAAAATATAAGTAATTATTTAAACAGATGTTCCAACAAGGCAGTAGATAAAATTCAACATCCATTCTTAATTTAAAAATAAATCTTAATGAAAGGAAATTAAAGTCTATTTCTTTATCATGACAAAAAATATAATAACCAAAAACATCTGTTGCTTGTTTACTATCTGAAAGGCTCTGTGTTAAGTGTTTGACAATATTATTTAATCTTCAGTTAAGATCAATTACAACCAACAAGCACCATCAAGCAAAAATGAACCTTGAACAGAGCCATTTCCACTAATGTTAGAAGTGAAACGGTGCCTATTATCTCACCTTGCCAGTGCAATTAAACAAGAAAAGGAAATAAAATGCAAAAGAGGAGACAAAATTATTACCAGATGATAGCAATTGAAAAAACACATTAAAACTAGTATGGATTTTCAGTAAGATTGACAATTACAGAATTTATATACAAAAATTAATCTTTTATGCCAGTAATAATTAAATAATTAGTTAGAGGGGGGAAAGAATAATTCAAAATTAGGGAAAACTGTATAAAATACCCAATCTTTTATACAAAGTGTGGGGAATCCATATAAAGAAAACTTACTGTATTTACCGAAGGGCATCAATTGTTTGTTCCTGGACGCACAGTGTCAACATTATAATACAAATTAACCTAAAAATAATCTACAATATAAAAAATGCAGTCAAAAATAAAAGCTAACTCTATGGTATTGTTATTTTGACAAAATAATTCTGAAGTTTATGCAGAATAATAAAACATTCAGAATAATTAGGCATTCTCCTGTACTGTTCGTGAATTGCATAAATGAGGATAACCAATCTGGAAGGAAATTTGGCATTTCAGAACAAACATCTTGAAAAATGTACCCAGCCTTTGACTCAGCAATGCCACTTTTAGGAAGTGAGCATAAGAAAATAGACAGCGGTGCAAATAATTTGGTCACAGTTATTCACTGCAGCATTAGGAATAGTAAAAAAAGAGAGTGCTATCCATCTGCTGTGCCCAAGAACAGAGCACCAGTTGAACACATTATGAATCTATATGTTCAACTGGTATGAATTGATATATGAATATATCTTACATAGCAGGGGAGGAGAGCTTGCAAATAATTGGCTATTTGGTGATGTTAAGGAAGTACTGCTAATTTAAGTGAGATAATGGTATTGTGAATGTCGTTTTTTTTAAAAGCGTCGTTTTTTTTTTAAGTGTTTCTTTTAGAGACTCAAGCTTAAATGTTTACAGATGAAATGATATCTGCATTTTGTTTCAAAATAATCCAGTAGCTGGGGTGGGGAAGGCTGGGAAGGAAAGGGTAGTGGGGAGTAGAGATGAATCAGATTGGCTGTGATTTGATAATTGGGGGGGTCATTATATATTCATTATTTATATACATATATACATATATGAACCTCTGAATCTGTATACGTACGTAGATTTAAGCACATATAAATATATATGCACACTATTCTCTCCACTTTTTCATGTTTGAAATTTTCTATAGCAAGAAAACTGTTAAAAATGATGTACATATGTATTTATTAATATAGAAGAAATGAAAAGGGCAAGTTTTTGAAACATTGCAGAAAGGAGACTCTCAATCTAAAAATCTAGACGTACATGCAAATAAAGACCAAAATGTAAACCAGTTCCTAGGGCGAAGATTGTGACTAGTTTGGTTTTCTTTTTTTTCTTTTATCCACACATCTTCACATTTTTCTCTAATGGAAAATGTTTTTCTTGCATAATAAAAATTATTAAAGCAAAAAAGGCAGGGAGAAAAACAATGTAAGCCATAGCCACACAGAATAGCCAGGTCTGCTCGTCAAGGCAATTCCTGCCTCATATCAATAAACTTAAACCAAAATGGTTGTGTCAGACATTCCAGAGAGCACCCTTTCCTTTCCATCACTGTGATAAGCACTGTAATTCTTTCCTCTGAATCTTGCTTTCGAGGCAAGATGCAGTGCTCTGCATCTGGGAGATTCCCAAGGGATGTCATTTAAATAAGTAAATGGATTTTTATATTCTCGACAAAATGTCTTGGGATCCTATGAGGTTTGTGCAGATGTTTCACCTAATGAAAGAGCCTGTCCCTGCACTGAGATCTGGCTCCTTGGAAGAGAAACTGAACGTAATCTTGAGTCCCTTAGAGGCGACTCTTTCCCCTGCCTCACCAGTAACATTGCTTTCCTAATGACAGACATGACTTTCCTTGGGTAGAGTGCAGCAAGATCCAGCTGCATAACTTTAGAGAAGGGTAGAATGATGAGAGGGCTAAACAGAAGTACAAGCCAGAAGCTACAGGGGTGAGAGGAGGGGATGATTTTGATGTGGATGAAGGGAGGAGGCGTATCACAGAGGGCTTCCCAGAGGAAGCGGCATTTCATGTAAACCTTAGGTGGGGACGAGGATTCCATAGGTGGCGGTGGTGGCAAGGATTCTTAGAAAAGAGAATAGCAAAATCAAAGGCACTGAACTATGTAGGCTCAGGATGCAGGGATGTGTTCTTAAATCTTCAGCAGTGGGATGCACAGTGAAAAGGCTGGAGTGGGGGGCCAGGTGGGGGGTGACCACCAGAGAACCAGTCCTCCTTTACCTGAGACACACTCATTCCTGCTGAGGCCAGGAGCAGCACAGTTCAAGTTCAAGGACTGGGTTTCCTACCAGAAAACACGTATGAGAGTGAGCCCCATACAGCCACCATCATCACCACCAAGCCTCTCATTGCGACAATTGTCACTGGAGCCATCAGCTTCTACAAAATGACAAATAGCCACTTCCCAGCTACCCGCATTCCAATCGTTGGCCACATTTGTTCCTACACCATAAACACAGACGCCTGCTAACCTGGGCACACATGCTGCACACACTTGGCAAAGAAAGGGTATTCCTGTCCCATCAGCGCCTCCACGAATTAAGTTCTCATTCAATGTATACTGTATCATTCAATGTATATTGTATCAAACTCAATTCCCTAACTAGAGGCCCTTGAGCACACCATTGGATTCATTTTTTAAAAGGCATCCGCATCATTATTTCAGACGAAGAAATGATCCCCGCTGTCTGCTTTTTAAGTTGCGAGCTTTCCCAACTCCGTGGGAACATTTGTTCTTCTTAGGGGGAAAGAGGGATGGTGGGTTATATAACACCTCGGGTCCCTGTCCCCCAGAAGTGTCAACTGCTGCGACTGAACTGTAAGAGGAAAACAGCCGCAACTCACTTCGAAGATCACGCGCTGCCTCCACGTCTCAGGATGAGAAATCTGTCTCCGACTGTCTGACACACCAAATGGGATGCGCAAACCAAATCCCAGCGCAAACCAAATCCCGGCGCAGACTTCTATCAAAACATTTGAAGTGTCTCAGATCAAACTGGAATAAGCCGACTTCCTAACTGCCAAGGCTCATCTGTGAAGAATTACGTCTAAGGTATGTGTGTGTGTGTGTGAGTGTGTATAACGGCTAAACTTGAAACTCTGTGAATATTTTCCGGGATTTTGCTGCTTGCTGATTTCATTTCCGCAAAATGTCATGCATATTAGCAAAAATGCAACATTTTCAGCAGTCTGAGCTGAGCAGCAGGGCACAGTGCCAGCTTGGGAAGGCTCAGTTAAGGAACCAGGAACGATACGGTCTCCTGGGGTAGCATCTCCTTGGAGCAACTTCAACTAAGGTTAAGAGAAATGCAGGTGGCACAAAGGAAATGAGCCCTGGACAAGGAGGACTGACTACAACCCCAGTTCTCTCAACTCCCTGCTCTGTAACTAGAAGCACACACCACTGACCTTCTTTGGCCTCAGTTTCCCCCTTAGAATCAGAGGGGCGATGATGTCTGTGTGTCATGACTATTGTCAAGTTCAAATGGATCTTTACAATGAAAATTAAAGTGCTACGGAAGTATAACACAGCAATAATTGAGTCATAAAAACTTGAATGAATTCCAAGAGACATGCAAATTATTTTCTTACAGTGAAATTTGTTCAAATATGTACATAAACAGAAGCCTTTCCTCAATAAGAAATATCATTTTGAACCCTTAAGGACAGAGAGGAAATACACCCAATAGATGTGGTGGGCACTATGAGTCACCTACCCAATAGTTAATTCGATCATCTCCTTCTTTAGCTAACAAAATCCAAATGATTTAGGACAGCAATGTATCCAGGAACCATTCCTGTTGCCTTCGATATAAAGCCCGGAGCTTTGGCAGCCATTTTGTCATCATGAGGTAACAAGCATAAAGTTGAAAGGCAATCCACTAAGCATGGTGGGGGAGAATATGGGAAAGGTCTGGTTCTTTGAAGGCATTGCTGAGCCACTGAACCAACTCCAGAAAGGCCTACCTTTTGACTTCTGGCTAGGTAGGAAAATCAGCCTCTATTTGTTTAAGCCACAGTCAGTGAGTCTTCTGTTACTTGAAGTTGAACATAATTCCAAATAATACAAATCACTTCCACCACTCTTTCCTTTGTAAGGGGGATTTGTGTACACATGTGTGTGTATGGTTTTGAGGTGGTGACATGGGGAGTCAGAGTTTTCTAATGTAGGTTTTTCTGTGCAGAAGTACAAAGAATTAGTGAGGATAGCTTAGGACAGGGGTTCTTAACCAGGGGCCCACAGACCCCCAAGGGGTCCGTGGGAAGATTTCAGGGAGTCCATGAGCTTTAACTGAAAATTCAAAAAGACATTATTCTTGCGGGGACATGTTGGTGCGGGTGTGATATATTTATTAAATAACACACAGTATAGTGTGGACTTAGTAAGGGGTCCGTGGTTTTCACCTGACTGGCAAAGGGGTCCATGGAACAAAAAAGGTTAAGAACCCCTGGCTTAGGAGAACAAAACAAGAGCTGGGGAACAGCCCCCAAAAAAACCTATCAAGTCTTTTCTCAGTCTAAAGTGCAAACCACATATAAAGCTCAAAGCTAAAGAATTCTATGGATTACTCTCCAGAATGCATCCCCCGTAACAGTAGAAATATGAGTTAAATTCCCCCACAACACAGAACTAAACTGGAATTTCCTCTCTTGGACATTAAATTTTGTGTTACTGAAACCCGAAACTGCACCTTACTTCCATTATATCGTCATTTTCTGTCCCAACAGAATGTGGGTGTTCAGCATCTACACTATTACATGGCATCTACGCACTCAGCAAATACATATTGTGTTCACAATGCATGGTGCTCGGGTTATAAGCTTTGTGTAGCATCCTCTGACACCATTTTAATTTAACTAGCTTATTTTCCTTAATCCAGATTCAAAAGAACTGAAAAATAAGCATGCATATGAGTTTATTCCACCTGAGGCTTTAGGCATACTTGATTTTGATTCTATGGGAGACAGGAGTATTGCTGAGCTATAACAGGGCAGGGTAGAGAAATAGAAACAATGACAGACCCTGAATCATAAGTCCCGAGTTAAAACCTATTGGCCATGTGATGATGATGGACAAGTTACTTAAAATTATATATTTATTTTATTTTATTTTTTCTTTGGTATATTGCTGTATAAATACAATGAAATTTTATTGTATATATTGTCTAAAAGGACAGCAACAATATTTATGGTGACAATTTACAGAGTGCAATAACCCTGAGAAGTGGGGAGGGGGTATTTTCACTTATCAAATGAACAAACTGAAGACTCAGCTGGGGAAAAATTCAGGTCTTCTGCTCCAGATTCAATATTTGTCCTCTGTTAGACCAATTATACTATCCTGGAGCAAATCTTATAGAAACAGCAGGGCTGTTTTTAATATAAACCTATTTTGAGCTCTTTTCTCCATAAGCCTGACTATGGCCTAAATTCTAGATTCTCAAACCTAAATCCCAGTTTGTAGACTCAGGGTCCTGAAGGACAGAGTGAGGATGTACCTCTGCCTGTTTTCTGCTTGAGAGGTGCCCCTCTGGCTGGGGCTAAGATGTCCATTCACTTCAAAGATGAGTACAAGGTGTGACAGCAAATAAAAGAGAACATGTTTAGCCCAAATTGCTTGCTCCCTTGCCTCTTCCTTCTAAGGAACCAGCTCTGGAAATCCAGTTTGATATTCAAAATCTGGTTAAGGAGAGAATTCCAAGGAGCCAGAGAGTGTAAGTTGAATCATAATAACGAGGTGGGAGACATGCAGGGGCCACTGGACTGAGTTTGGGGGAGTTTTATGAGAAAGCAGAAAAGGAGAAAGGTTGGGAAAGCATCTTCTATAGATATGGAAAGTCCTGAAAGGGAGAAAGATGTGGAAAGACTTTTTAAAATAATTTGCTGTGTATCACAAATGTATTATAAATCCCTTTGGTTTTTCTTCCAAGCGACCAAGCACAGATTGAATTGCTTTTTAATTATGTTTGGGCATTTGACTGCTGCTTCTCTGAATAGAACATCATGTCAAGACAGCCGACTGAATTCACTGTGGCTTTGTGTGGGTTATATTTTAAGAATATTTGGGGACCAGACACTTCAGCAAAGTTTTAAAATGTTTTTTTAATCAAGCTTGGCTGTTTCAAAAAGAAATAGATAACCTGAATGGCCCTATATCTATTAAAGAAATTGGATTTATAGTTAAAAATCTTCCAACAAAAAGCAAACAAAAAACCTCCCAGCTCAGATTGCTTCCCTGGTGAATTCTATAAAAACTCTTCTACAAAACTGAAGAGAAAAGAACACTTACCAACTCATTCTATCAGGTCAGCATTATTCTGATACCAAACCAAAGTGATAAGCAAACCACTGACCAATATCCATCATGAACATAGATGCAAAAAAAAATCTTAAAATTTTACCACAGCAGATCAAATCCAATACTACATAAAAATGATAAGACATTATGACCACAGAGGATTTATCCCAAGAATGCAAGGCTAGTTCTACATTTGAAAATTGATCAATGAGGCAATGTAATCCACCATACTAACAGGCTAAAAAAGAAAACCATATCATCATTTCAACAGATGCAGAAAAAACATCTGATACAATCTAGCAGTCATTTCTGATAAAAACTAGGAATAAAGGAAATTTTCTAACTCCATAAAAGGCATCTCTGTAAAACTTAGAGCTAATATTACAGTGTAAAAGAGTGCATGCTTTCCTCTACAATCAGGAACAAGGTTTTCACCATTTCTATTCATTAGGAGGTCCTAGCCAGTGCAATAAGGCAAGAAAAATAAATAAAAGGCACCCAGACAAGAAAGAAAGAAGTGAAAGTATCTTTATGTGCAGTGACATAATTGTCTATGGAGAAAATCCCAAAGAATCTACCAAAAAAAACAAAAACAAAAATACTAATAAAAACTAATAAGGACAATTTGCAAGGTTTGAGGATACAAGTTCTTTATATACAAATCAACTGTACTTTATATTCTAGCAATGAACAGTCAGAAATTGAAATGGTCAGTTCTTGCAGAATGTGAGTGTAAATGTGAATGTGAACATACTGTCATCATGATGTTCCCTTTAGTTGTTCCCCATTATCTACAGAACAAAGACCAAATCCTTTATCCTAGCATTCAAGTCCACCTACGTCAGAATCACCCAGTGAATGTTTAAAATGCATACCCCTCAGCCACTCCTATGGCTGAATCAGCCCCTGTAAGGTTCAGGAATCTGAAGTTTATAAAACTCCCCAAGCAATTCTTGGTATACTGAATGCTTTTTATCTCTGCTGGCTCTTAATCAACTGCCCTGTCCTCCTCTAGCACGATGGCTGCGTGCTCAGGTTCTGCAGTTAGACTGCTTGTGTTCAAATCCCAGCTGCACTATATTCTAGCTCTGTGACCTTGTTATGTCCTATCTCTCTTCCTCGTTTTCTTCTTCTGTAAGGTGGGAATATAAATAGGGATTTTTAAAAAGGGACAGCATTATTCACAATAGCCAAAAGGTAGAAACAACCCAAGTGTCCACCAACAGATGAATGAATAGACAGAATGTGGAATTTCCATACCATTATTCAGCTATAAATAGGAATGAAGCGTTGAGAAATTCTGCAACATGGAAGAAGCTTCAAAACATTATGCTGAGTGAAATAAGTGAGACACAAAAAGACAATCTTGCATGATTTCACCTATATAAAATAGCTAGAATAGGCAAATCATAGAGACAGAAAGTAGATTAGAGGTTACCAGGGACATCGAGAAAAGAGAATGGGGAGTTATTGCTTAATGGGTACAGAGTTTCTGTTTGGGGTGATGGAAAAGTTTTGGTCACGGATAGTAGTGATGGTAGCACAACATTATGAATGTAATTAATACCATTGAATTGTACACTTGAAAGTGGTGAAAATGGCAACTTTTATGTTATACGTATGTTACTACCAATAAAATAAAACATATAAATGAAAAGAACAGTCCCGAAATACAGTAAATGCTCAGTAAATGTTATTTGCCAGTAACATTTTCTCAATGTGCCTTCCAGTTACCTCCACATTAACCAGATTACAGCACCGCCATCAACTTGGGGATCCCTTCAGCCAAATCCTGGCATTCAAGGCCTCCACATTCTACTTCCAACCCTCCTCTCTAACCTACCCTCCCACTCTTCCATTCCATGAAAAGGCTGCTTCCAAAACGCAGGTCTACTCACTGGACTGGAAGGCCAGCTGTTTGTGCCCTGATGCTTTTCTTTTATCCAGCCCATTCCTACCTTGGTTAACCCCTCCCCAGTTTTCTGACCCTCCAAGTCTTACCTACCCTTCAAGGTCAATATCCAACACCACTCCTGCCACCTCCTTGGGCCATTCCAGCCTCTGGCACAGTGCCTGGCATGCAGCAAGCACTTCAGAAAGCCCAAGAGAATGGATAAACTTGCAGCACGCTCCTATTTAGACGGACGCCTATGCACGGCTCTTATCTGCACCCCTCAATTTGTGCTGGCTCATCTGCTGTATTGTGACATCTGTCTCCAAACAGCGGCACCTTATTCCTAAGGATATAAAGTGAAAACTTCCTTCATCATAGTCTTAGGCAGGCTTTTAACTCTATACTGCTATTTAACTCCTCATGGGTATGCATCTTGTTTACTCAGACTGCAAGTTCTCCTTGGGCAGAGAATCATCGTTCACTCCATTCATTTACACAGTATTTCCACAGTGCCTAGAATAGAGGCAGCACTCCATAAATAATTATAATTCATAAATGAATCTCAATCTATCTGGAGTAAATTTCAATTAAAGCCATCATACTGCCAGAAGCACTTTCAAAAGAGTGCTTATTGTGGCAACAGCCTAAACAAAACAAGGTTCGTTTCTTCAGTGCCTCCTACTTCAGAATGTGTCTGTAAGAAAACATCTTGCTCTTTCTCGGAGACTGACAAAGCTCAGAAAAATCTAATAAGACAGGTGTTTGGCCAGAGCAGCCCTGGGAGCAGGGGCCGGCTGCTGAAAACCAAAGATGCAGGTCTTCGCCCTGACCCTGCCCCTTCTCACTCTGTTCTTGATCTCAGTGACCCTATGCTTGTGGCTCAAGTGGTTGAGCACCCGCCTCCCACATGGGAGGTCCCGGGTTTGGTTCCCGTGTGCCTTCTGAAGAAACAAAAACAAACAAGCAAAACAAACAAAAAAACCAACTTAGGGAAGCCGATGTGGCTCAGTGGTTGAGTGCTGGCTTCTCACACACGAGGTCCCGGGTTCAATCCCCGGCCCCCTGTACCTAAAAAACTGAAAAAAAAAAGAAAAATAAACAAGTAAATAAAAGAAGGTTTGGAGACAATGACAGGCTAGGAGATTTGGAGGAGCCTGTCTCACCAGCTCTTGTAACCAAGGCCACATACAACCTGCATGACCTTGAGCAAATCGGTCAGGTCAGCCTTTCTAAGCTTCAACCTTGTTACCTGTAAAATAGGGACAGTGATATTACCATCCAATGGCCATCTGGAATGTGGATTCCCCTGGACCAAAGGAAACCACAGAGCTCCTTGTCCCAAAAGGGTAAGTCTAAGATTATTGCACCCACCGGCCCAAGCTCCCTAACCATAATAGTAACGGTTACCATTTATTGAATTCTACCATGTGTCCAGGATTGTGCTAGTTGCTTTTTATGTACTGTCTCTTATTGCCATCAGAATCCTACAAGTAGATATTATTATATGTCTTTTCTCAAGGTCACACAGCCTACCCCCTCTTCCCACTGGTGTGGTTCTTCGCCGGTTGCCCTGTAGCTGACATCGTGGCCTTGCAGCTGGGGACCCCCAACCACTCACTTTGCACAAGGCTTAGTTGTTTCTCTGACCCCCTGGGAAGCTCTGCCACCTCACCATAAAACGTCCCCAAATGTGCACCCTCACGTTCCCCATCCCCAAGGCATCTGGCTGGCAGTGCCTTCTGACAGCTCCCACCCCCCAGCTCCACCTTTCTACCCTGCCTGGCCTCCTCAGAGGCCCCATTTCTTAATTTAATTCTTACGGGGAAAGGAATGCCACATTTATTAAAGTGCAGGCTTATCTATTTCATCACAGATCTAAGCTGCGGTGATGAATCCCTAAGCTAAACACACACAACGGGAACCACGAAGCTTGAATACAGATCAGAATAAAGCGGCAGGGGAGGGGCAAGTGTTCTCCTTCACCCAGCACTGGCCGCCCTGCCCACTCACCGAGGGTCTTCATCCAAGACCACCGCTCCTGCCTCCTTGCAGGGGCAGGTGGTCAGCTCTGGGCACTGTCCACGTCGACATATTTTCTAGAGGGTTCTGACAAAACCTCCACAAATGTCTTATTTAGCAAAAAATGGGCTTTGTCGCATCTCATCTTGTAAAATTTCCGAATAACCTAAATTGATTTCCTTCCCTTCATTCAGCACATATGGGCCAGGATACAAAGTACAGGAGACCCCAGAGAGCCAGGAAATGAAGGTGTGGGGACACAGAAATCAGGGAGCTTACAGTTGGGGACTCTGCAGAGATTTCCCAAAAATTATTGGTAACATTCTGCTGCCTTCATGTCGGAATCAGAAGTTGGGAAACACTTTCTTCGAAGACTACACCCAGAGCTTCTAGATATTTCTCTAGGGGTGACTGACCCAGGGGCTTTGCCCCATATTGTACAATCACAGTCCATTTAAAGATACAAGAGGTCATCATTACTGTGGGAAACAGACAGGAGTCACAGCGATTCACAACACCCGATGGCTTTTCACACCTGTAGCAATGATTGATAATTTCCCCCTTGAGCCATTCTCCATATTTTTTATCCTATTGTTTTATACATATAAATACACACTACATTACATTACATTACATTCTTCTCCTGTAGTTTAACTGGTCACATGGCCACACAAAATAAAGACATTTCCTAGCAAACCTATATTTGGGGGTGGACACATGATCTGGCTAATGTGATGTAAGTAGAAGTGTTATGGCAACTTCTAACAAGCATCCTTAAATAAATGGAACATGATCTTCTTAATCATCTTCTCTCTCCTGCTGGCTGGAATGCAGACATGATGGCAGGAGCAGGAGCAGCCATCATGGAACCATAACATGGAAGCCACATGCTGAGGATGCTAGAGCAACAAGATAGAAGGAACCTGGGTCACTGACACTGTACCATCCCTGGACTGATAATTCCTTTTACAGTAGAGTGAAGTGGGGGAGGGGGAGGAAGTTTCTCTTTTGTATCAGCAACTGTTATTATTTTAGGTATTCTGTCATCTTCAGGCATGCTTAATCACAACTGCTGCACTGTGCCTAATATATTAAGTAAGAGCATTCACTCTGCCGTCTCTTCATTCAAGAAATAGTTATTGAATGTCTACTAAGTGCTGACAGCTGTGCAATATGCACTGTGCTGTGAATACAAAGCAAAGCAGACAAGTGCCTGTCCTCGAGGCACTTACAATCTTGTGGGTCATATTGGTTCCTCTTAGTTCTGGTGAAATATACCTATGGCTACTCAGGTCTAGATCCCTGGATGAGATCTGTATGTGTGTGTGTGTGTGTGTGTGTGTGTGTGTGCGCGCGCGCGCACATGTGAGAGAGAGAGAGAGAGAGAATGGAATCCCTGATTCTGTGACTTCCCTTGTAATTGTTCTGGCAATATCCACTGGAGAGCAGCATGCCAGCTCAGGTCATCTGCCAACACTCAGTCCTTCCTACCTTTGTTTTGGGTAAGGACTCTCAGCTGCTCATCCCAGGTCCTTGCACTGCCCTGGCCATTGTCACCAACCACTTGCTCTGGCCAAAGTCCTTGGAGCCGTCCTCGCCTCCTACCTTCCCCTCTCCCTCTCCAAGCAATCCATCAGCCAATGCTGTTGTTTCGATCTTCAGATAAATCCCAAATTCTGGGTTAGATAATAGTATTGCAGCAATGATAAATTTCACAAATCTGCTAATTGTATTGCCATTATATACGAGAACGTCCTTGACCTTAGAAGATATGTGCTAAAGTAGTTAGGGGTGAAGATATTGGCAACTAACTCTCACTTGGTTCACTAGAAAATAAGAAGAATAAGAAATAGGAAGAAAAAGGAGGAGGAGCAGAGAAGGAAGCAAATATGGTAAAATGTTAATCAGGTGTTCATTGTATCATTCTTGCCAACCATCCGTTGGCTTGAAATTTTTCAAAATGAGAAATTAAGAATAAATAAATCCCCCAGACGGAGTCTCTCTCACGTCCTCCATCACTGACATCCTAGCCGAGCCTCCATCTCCTTGTGTCCTGAATGGTGCAATAGCTTCTACCTCCTACCTCATCTCCTCTCCTCTACCTTTGCCCTTCCAGGTGCAATTTCAACTCGATGGCCAGAGCAATACTTTAATACGCAGTTCAGACCATGTCATCCCTCTACTGCAAACCCTGCAGTGGTTCATTTATCACACCAGGGTGAAACTAGGGACCCCAACAGGGGCCACACAGTCCCATCCCTCTGACCCCATCCACTGCTCTTTCCACGTCCCCAAACTTGCCAGCTCAGGGGCCATCTCGCCTCTGCCCTAAGCACCCACAGATTGTCACACATGGCTCACCCTCTGGGCCCTTCCAGTCTCTGCTTCAATGCCCCTTCCCCAAAGGTGGCGTCTTCCTACCACTTTCCATCATTTCCTTTCTTCTTCCGTTCCCTGCTCCATTTCTCTTCAAAGCCCTCACCTTCTGTTCTGTATTTCTTCCTCCTCTAACTGAGTAGAAGGACCATGAGAGTAGAGACTCTGTCTGGTCCACTCCTTGCTCCCCTGGCACACAGTGGAGGAAGAAAACCATTTTTGAGTGGATCAAGGGATCAGCCTGTTTGAGTCCCCACCCTGGTCCTTCCTTCCTTGCTCCACGGCATGGCTAACACACACTCCTCCACCTCTGTGGGCCTCACCCAGCACCTCCCCAGCCTTCTCCCACACACGGTTTCTCTCCAAGCCCCCTTGGAGGGTCCAGCCGTGCCCCTGCCCACGGCATTCGCCCCACTGAGCCAGATGGCGCCTCCAAAATGGGCACCCCCCTTCCCATGTCCCTCCTGCAGCCTGGCATAGAGCTCCCACCACCACCCCCTTCCACCCAGGGACACAGCCCATATGCTCAAAGAAGGAAAAAAAAAAAAAAGGCCCCCTGATCAGAGCAGCCTTCTCCAACAGGACACAGAGTTCCAGTTCCTTCCTGGCCTTTTTCCCAATTCTTTAATCACCACTGTCTGTTTACAGAAAAGCCACAACCAACCTTTCCAAACAAATTTATCACTGTCTCCCTTTGTAAACCTTTGGTCCCTCGAGTCTCCCTGCCCCCCAGACTGTTGGTTACCCCAGATCACCTGCCGGGAAGACCCTCCGCCATCCTCCTCGCCCTGTTTTTATTCCCACCCATCCTTCAAGGGACCCTCGACCTTCCTCTGAGCATTCGGATCACGTGCACCTGAATTTCCAGGGTGGCCCCTGGATTGCTGATTTCTGTTTGGTTGCATGGTCTTGTCTTTCGGCTCTTGGATTTAAGTCCCTGAGGCCAGGGACTGCATCTTAGCCTTCTTGTAGCTCCCACAGGACCTCAGAGGGGGCTCTGCACACAGTCGATGCTTCTTCTCATCAGGCTATGGATGGATCCATGCCTCCTCCTGGGCTGCCTCAGGTTCCTAAAGATCCTTTACTCTGTAGGCAACGGACATTGAGCCCCCTGCAGGAAAGACCCCTAGCCCCGACTTGGACGTGCTGCACTCGGGCTCTCTGCAGCCCTGAGGGCCAGGGGCAGGCCAGCCCCCCTGCCTCGTCTTTTGCAGCGCTTCATTTTCCTCCCCCAGTGCCCTCTTGCTCTTGTCCTCACAGCACCATGCTATGTCGATTCCTGGCAGTTTTGCCAACTCACCAAGGTAATTGTGAATTCTAACCCTGTACTCGACGCTCTGGCTTTCTCTCTCCCTTGCACCTCATTTTGGTACAGCCAGAATGGATTTTAAATCTTCCGGCTTCTTGGGAGTTGGGGTTCATTAGTGGCCCGGCTCAGTGACTCTCTCTCCCCTTTGCAGCCATATACGGTCAGGCTGGGTCGGCAGCCATCACCCCCCCAC